>RPFO01000392.1:792462-884705 GCA_009746045.1 Mesostigma viride | reverse complement strand
CAAGAATCGATCGACGACGTCCTTGTTCCTTGGCATCCGCCCAAGTAGTCGACAGCCGAACACCTCTTCAAATAAGCGAGAAGCCTTGTACTCCATATCAGCCCCCCCCTTACATTCGCCATCCAAGTCGGGCTTTTCCTGAAACTTAATAAGGATGAATTGGCGAACGCACTCAAGTACGTCCTTGGCCAACTCCACCAACTTTGACAGCTTTTCGGGCCCAACCTCCCCACTCATGATGCATTCACACACAGCGTCCATCATCGGAAACGACGCCAGGTTCCTTACAGACGTCCAGGACACCTTTTGCCCCTTCTTGGTGCCCTCGGCGTTAGCGAACCGGCATCTGAGAGTCATAGTCTCCTCAGAAGCTGGTGTGACGAATTCTCATCATCCGGCCTGGCCTTTGTGAGGCGCAGGAAGGTGTTCGCCAGAACTCGATTGTAATTTGAAATTTGGGAAGGTTGGGCCTTGTTTTTTTTCCGCTCGCCTTCTTCCTCCCTCAACTCCCCCTTATCCTCCTTACTCCCCTCCAAACTCCCTTCCCTCCCGACTGATTGTTTGGTGGCCGGCAGGATGTACGCCAGCAGGTTCGTGTAATGGCCATCGGGAATAAAATGCCCTTTGCCCTGCTTCACGACGCCGTGCAAGTACAGCCTGTTGTAATTCCAAACATCCAGAAGCGCCTGCCCAAGCGTCCGATCCGCTACCGCCTGATCTTCGGCATTGGCGCCCTTGGAGATTTCGAATAGGCGATCCAGCTTCTTCTTCCCAACCTCCTGTCACGAACAGAGGAACGAAAAATTGACACACAAGAACAATTCAAGGGTCGACTTGCAGCGTGACGTTATGAACGCACGGGAGCGCGAAAAATGGTCTTCAGCGCCGAAATCGGTAAGTTAGGGTCACTCTGCGAAACCACCCCAGAAATATGTCGGGATGAGAGTTTGACTGCCATTGTCGTTTCTGTGTGCGACTTCCCGCATTTATAATGCATGATAAAGGAAGACTTTTGACATGGTCACTCCACAGTGCGACCCTTACTCGACATAACACGACGAAGTGGTGGAACTGCAGCGTCACCATTGCCATAGATAGAACTACCACTTACAGATATTTCCGGGAACTTTTTACACTCGTCCCAATTTGGAAGAAGGTCGGCCCCCCGAAGCAGAATGACGTTCGTTCCCCCGTACCCAGTATGGAATTGTTCCATAAGGGATGAGAAAAGTTTAGCCGCCGCGGCACTGTCCTTCGCGTTCTCAGACGCTGCCCCCCCTTCACACATTAGTTTCTTAACATGTGTCACACCGGGCGTCCATTCCCCCTCCAATTGCTTGAAAGACTTTAAACCCTTGAAATAGTGGTTTCCGTCGACCACCGCATATCGAAGAACGAGATATTCGCCATCAGGATGTTCTTCGTGAAATCTTGGGTCGAATGCCTTTAAGGAGGCCTGGCTTATTAGGCTGAAGACCTCCCTTGGTTGAAAATCAAAGGGCAGAACGTCGTCTTGTTCCCCGACTCGTGCATAGGTCCGGAACTCAACACCTCTCTTGAGGAAAGAAGCGGTGGACTTGGTTCCAAGATACTTCTCAATCTCCTTGTCGGACAAGGGGCGAAAGTAACGCGAGCCCACGAACTCCGCGTCAGTCCTAGCGCCATGGCATTTTTTCAGCCAATCCCGGTAAGGGCCGGTGGACGTGATGTGTTTGGCGAAGAGGCTTGGCTTGGTTTCCGCAAGCGCTTGAAAGGCGAACTGCCACACAGGGATGCACACCTTAAAATGCAAACTGTTTGTCTTTGCATTCAGCAAGATGCGCCCGTTCTCCCTGAACACCTCATCGCTTAGCAACCGCTGCCTCATGTTGTCAGGCAAAATCAGCCCGTTGACGGTGTGAATGCGCATGCTATTGCAACCGGTATCGATGAAGTCACTCGGTCGAATCCAACGGGATTCCCGCACAGCATTCGCGTCCCGAATGGCTTTGTCCCTGATCTCCTTCTCGGAGTCCACGGTCGTTGCCATCTTCCAATCTTTGATGATCGGCTCCTTGTCCACCTTTCCACTACTCGTCAGGATCCCCTCCTTGAAGAGCTTTGAAAGTGCTTTCAGAAGCTCAAGAAAAGGGGAGAAGGTAGGCCACTTTAATATATCCGACGCCGGCGCCTTGCCCCTGGCTTCGACGTAGTTAAGCATCTCCTTGACGAGTGCAAAAACGGCATCATTGCCGGCCAACCTTCCGTCACCGTCTCCTTCCCCCTCGGCACCCTGAACGAAGGCATTGACGAACATGAGACAAGAAAGCAATAAATAGTTTAACGTATGCATATAGTCCGCGAGCGTAGGAAAATCTCAGAGTAGGGTGCTAAGAACACAGAAGGTAAAAAGGGTCACTCCACGGAGCTACCCCTCTGAATCTAAATCACCAAAAACGCACCGCTTCCTTTTCTCCCGCCTTCTTCCCCTTCTTTCCTTTTCCGCCTTTCTCCCCCTCGCCACCCTGGAGGAAGCATTGACGAAGATGAGACAGGAAAACAATAAATAGTTTAACGTTTGCAAATAGTCGGCGTGCAGACAAAAAATACCGAATAGGGTGCAAAGCACGGAGAAGGTAAAAAGGTTCACTCCACAGAGCTACCCCTCTAAAAAAAATTCCGCAAAAAACGCACCTCTTCCTTTTCTCCCGCCTTCTTCCCCTTCTTTCCCTTCCCGCCCTTCTCCCCCCGGCCGCGTCATCCTCCCCCTTATCCTTCCCCTTCTCCTTTTTATCCGCATCCCTCTTCTTTTTGGACGCTTTTGCCTGACCCTCAAGCAGCTTCGCCCGTTCACGATCCCTTCTCTTGAGATCCAACTTCATGAACTTGATGACCTTGTCCACCTTCGCCTCCGTGTACTCCTTTGGTTTCCACTTGAACTTTTCGGTGCCCTTGGACTTGACTTGGTTGACGAAATCATAGGCCAGCTCACCGTTGAAGGTGTCAGTTGCATTGCGAAATCGGCCGCCGCCTCAACGCGTAGTTGGGTGAGATACTTGCGAAACTCCCCGGCACCCATCGTAACATCCTTAGGGGGCTTGCCTAGGATGAGGTCGCCAATATCACAGATAGTCTCACCTTATTCTTTCTGTCAATAAGCTTTGGGTCCTTGGAATGTCGTCGTCGCCTTTTTTTAGCCTGCTGGAAGGTATACCAACAACACACAACATACACATGAAGCGAAATGTATTAAGAAGATAATCTGCACTCTGGCATCCTAGCTCTGCAGCGCGACCTTCAGCGTTATAAACTTAAAAAACATTGCACAAACCTTTGCCTTCCCCTTCCCCTTCGGAGTTGGCTCGGGCTCATTTTCTTCCTCCTCCTCCTCCTCCTCGTGCTCCTCCTCCTCTTCCTCCTCGTCCACCTCCTGCTCCTTCTCCTCCTCTTCCTTCTCGTCCACCTCCTGCATGAAAAAAAAATAATAATAATTCAGACGATGACATAAAAAAAACGAGCATTAATTTTGTTTTAACGTTGCTCTGCGGAGCGACCCCAACCCTGGGCTTGAACAGTAAAATGAACAAATTTCCTACCTCTACGTTCTCCGTCCCCATCCCTTCGACCTCTTCGAAATGTTGATCGTCGTCCTGCAAGACAAAACGTGCGTTCAGATAAATATACAAAGTCAGTCAAAACAGGAAGTATTTCTTGAATATCCTATCTTCACAAATCGACCCGAACCTTTAGCGGCATTTGCTTACCTCCGGTTCCACGCTGAAGGACTTTGTCCCTCAAAACATGGAATGTCACCCTCCTGGCGGGAAGTAGAGCAAGAAATGCGTTCATCGTTAGTAACAATTTTCAACAAAAGAAATACACAACACTAATCTAAACGGACTGAATAAAAATGTACACAAATGTCAATAATTACCTCAATGTCAAATCTCCACTCCCGCAACACTTGTCCGATCGGCCACATCTCAGATGGAGTTGTGTGGCTCAGTTCGTTTTCGAAAAACGTCCGAAGAAGAAAAAACAAGTGAGATAGCATGTCCTGACTCCATGATTTCTCGTTTATGTTCGCCGTCACTAACGACAGGCAGTCGTCGATCCCCTTGTACTCAAGCCATGCGACAACCTCCTTTCGTGGGGGCTCATACTGTCCGGCCATGTCGAACTCCCCACTCTGACGAAAACGCAGGATCTCATCCTCGCACAACTGAAGAAACAATTCAACAGCTCGACTCGGAAGAATAGGGTCTGGGTTCACCCTAAACTGCGCCATCCACACTGAATACGACGAAAGGAAGTGCGATCTAACCCCATCCAAATCTTCAATCACTTCCGAACCAGCCCTGAACAACTCGGGAGATACCGAGTGGTCCATGGCGATCAGAAAGTCGCCGAAGACATCCCAGTCGAACTGTGCAGCCTTGAACCCTTTCTTCAAGAGCAGATTGACATCCGTTTCCGTCAGCGGGGAGGTGTCCCAATCCTCACCTGTCTTCCCCTGCTCTAGGACCTGGTACATTTCCCACCTGCAGACAGATATGATGATGTCAAAATACTCGTGTGACAATGGGTGCTGTCTCGTGTCCTTGCAGTACTGTTTGGTCGCACAAGACAGCTTGATCCAGACGAGCAGGCTTCGAGGAACATAAGCTGTAACATCCGCTGCGTCGGGTATATTCGACCCGCACTCGGTAACAAGCAACTCGAAGGTGTCGAAGAGATGCATTTCTTCCCCTTAACCTTTTGCCTCGAAGGCTCCGCCCCATGACTTCGAACAAAAGATCACGAAGTGTTGGATCACTCCAAGGGTTCATTTCTCATCAGACCCGACTGAACCTCTCATGCCAGACACCGTCATCGATCGCAACTTCGATCTCCTTCGACACAAAGGTGCTCAAGAACGACTTGGCGTCATCGTTCAGATGTTTTTCGTAAGTCGTCAACCATGACTTCCAAGTTTCCAAGCCCCTCAACTGGATCGGCTGCACACAGGTCCACAAAACGAAACAAAAGCATAATCGGAAAAAAAGTTTAGGGTCACTCTGCGAAGTGACCCTTCATAAAAAAATCTCAAACAGAACGAACGACTAACTGACATGCACTATGAAGCGGCGAAAAAATTATTAGCTCACCCGCAATTTCTCCTCCCCACTCCCAACCTCGGCGTTCCCCTGAGACTCTGTCTCATCTCCCCCTTTCTTCCTCTGGATGCAGCAAGACAGAGGAAAGCATACTCGTTGAAAAAGTTTAGGGTCACTCTGCGAAATGACCCTCCATAAATTAATCACACATGCAAAGGAAACGGCAACTCAGAAATGATGGACAAATGAACAAAGAACAAAGGCGAAAAACACAGGATTACTTATCGCTCACCTCCGTTGTTGTCCCGCTCTTCTTGGGATCCTCTGACTTCTTTTCGTCTGCCCCCCGCTTCCTCTGAAATCAAAACAACAGGGAAAAGCATACTTGTTGGTTCAGGTTAGGGTCACTCTGCGAAATGACCCATTCATGGTCAGACGAGCTTAGCAGAGATAAGGAATAACGAAACCGTTAAAAAAAACACGCACACTAATGGGGGTAAAAACTGTTTCTCACCTGAGACGGCTCCGTACCCTCCTTCTCCGAGACCCCCGCGGTCTTCCCATCCACCTCCGTCGACTTTTCTGCAGCCTGCGCCTTCCTGCGCTCCTCCTCAAGTTTGGCTTGGTATTTCAGGCGTGCCGCCACACCCGCCTCCATCATCCTCTTCCCCTCCTCCTGCACCTTCCTCTTCGCCTTTGCCTCCTCGTCCTTCTTTTTCCTTTCCTCATTCGCCTTTCTCTCCTTTTCGTCCCGCTCCCACGACGCCCTCCTCTTCCTGCGCTCCGCCTCCTCCATCTCCGCAGCTTCCATTTCTGCCTGCTTCGCCTCTCGCTCTGCCCTTTCCTTCTTCACCCATTCCCTCTGCTCCCTTTCCAGGAGCTCCTGGGCGGCCTTCCGTTCCTTGTCCTTTTTCTCCAGATTCACCAGATCTTCGGCGTGCTGCGTTGCCTGATCCAGATAAGAAGTCAGAAGTGCCATGCGGTCATTCCTTCTCTTTCTTTCCTCCTCCGGAAGATCCTCCAGTGGCCTTGGGTCTGCCTTGTCCCTGTCCTCCATGCTGATCAGGAGGTCAATGTTCTTCTGCAGATCACGCAGGAACCGCTCATGGTCATCCTCCTTCTCCTCCCATTCCGCTCTTGCTTTCTTTCTTGCCTGTGGGGAGCGGCTCCTCGGAGGTGAGTTTGACGACCGGCGCTTGGGTGGCGACCGGCGCTTGGGCGGAGACTTCCGACCGTGAGACTTTGCAGGCGACTTGGGCGGTGATCGGGACTTGGAGGTCGCCCCCTTCTTTGGAGGGGAGCTTTGGGGAGACGCGGGCTGCGAGCTGGGCTGTGAGGTCGAGGCCTCGGGTAGGGACCTTGAAGGAGACCTGGGCGACGTGCTGACCTTCGAGGTCGAAGCCTCGTGGTGGGACCTTAGAGGTGACTTGGGCGGCGGGCTGCCCTGCTCAGACGCCTCGTGGTGGGCCCTTGGAGAAGACTTGGGCGGCGAGCTGGGCTTCGAGGTAACCACCTCGACGGGGGCGGACCTCGGCGAGTTTGAGGTCGACTTCCCGAGGACGGGGGACTCCTTGTTGATGGCGGGCCGCTGGGGAGACTGTGGAGACACAACGGAGCTGGACCCAGCCCCGGCAGCCTGTGCCTCAGGTGCGGGCCGCTGAGGAGACTGTGGAGACACAACGGAGCTGGACCCAGCCCCGGCAGCCTGTGCCTCAGGTGCGGGCCGCTTGGGAGATTTGGAGGCCGACGCCTCCACGGAGCTTGGCCCAGCCCCGGCAGCAAGCATTGTTGACAGAGGAGGAAACTCCTCTACGCCCTTGGGCGGAGAGGCGGGTGGCGTACTATACTTAGGAGACTCGCTCGTCGACTTGACCTTGTCGACATAGGTGGCCCTCTCCACCTCTTTTCCCTTCTGAAGCAAGGAGGCCCTCTCCTGCTCCTCCTTTTCCTTCTGAAGCTGAACTTCCCTCTCCTTCTCTTGTTCCTTCTGCGGCAAATAAGGAAAAACAAATAGACCAATGTCGGATGAAGAAAGTGTAAATTCGCATCAGCGTGAGGGGTGGCGCTGCAGCGCTACCCTAAGAAGAAACAAGGATGAAATCCCATTCAGGTTTGGGAAAAAAAAAATCGAAGATGTAACTTTTATAAACGTATCTGGAAAGGGTGACTCGGCAGCGCGACCTTACAACACAAATGTGATTGAATAACGTATCTTGGAAAGGTCACTCGGACGCGCTACCCTACAAACAAAATGTTATTGAATAACGTATCTGGAAAGGGTGACTCTGCAGCACTACCCTACAAACAAAATGTTATTGAATAACGTATCTGGAAAGGGTGACTCTGCAACGCGACCCTACAACCAAAATGTGATTGAATAACGTATCTTGGAAAGGTGACTCTGCAGCGCTACCCTACAAACAAAATGTTATTGAATAACGTATCCGGAAAGGGTGACTCTGCATCGCGACCCTACAACCAAAATGTGATTGAATAACGTATCTTGGAAAGGTGACTCTGCAGCGCGACCCTACAAACAAAATGTTATTGAATAACGTATCTTGGAAAGGTGACTCTGCAGCGCGACCCTACCAACAAAATGTTATTGAATAACGCATCTTGGAAAGGTGACTCTGCAGCGCGACCCTACAAACACTGAATGGAAGTTTGCATTGTGAGGGGGTCACTCTGCAGCGCGACCTTACAAACAAAGACTGCGACATTGCGCAAGGGTAGGGGTCACTCTGCAGAGCGACCCTACCCAAAAACAATACTAACCACTCCCCAAAAAAATCACGCATGGATGGTGGTGGTGGTGGCTGGCAGCATGGATGGTGGTGGTGGGTGGCTGGCACGCATGGATGGTGGTGGTGGGTGGCTGGCACGCATGGATGGTGGTGGTGGTGGCTGGCACGCATGGATGGTGGTGGTGGGTGCTGGCATGCATGGATGATGGTGGTGGGGTGCTGGCATGCATGGATGGTGGTGGTGGGGTGCTGGCACGCATGGATGGTGGTGGTGGGTGGCTGGCATGCATGGATGGTGGTGGTGGGTGGCTGGCACGCATGGATGGTGGTGGTGGGTGCTGGCATGCATGGATGGTGGTGGTGGGTGCTGGCACGCATGGATGGTGGTGGTGGGTGGCTGGCACGCATGGATGGTGGTGGTGGGGTGCTGGCATGCATGGATGATGGTGGTGGGTGCTGGCATGCATGGATGGTGGTGGTGGGGTGGCTGGCACGCATGGATGGTGGTGTGGGTGCTGGCATGCATGGATGGTGGTGGTGGGTGGCTGGCACGCATGGATGATGGTGGTGGGTGGCTGGCATGCATGGATGGTGGTGGTGGGTGCTGGCACGCATGGATGGTGGTGGGGGTGCTGGCATGCATGGATGATGGTGGTGGGGTGCTGGCATGCATGGATGGTGGTGGTGGGTGGCTGGCATGCATGGATGTGGTGGTGGGGTGCTGGCATGCATGGATGGTGGTGGTGGGTGGCTGGCATGCATGGATGATGGTGGTGGGTGGCTGGCATGCATGGATGGTGGTGGTGGTGGCTGGCGCATGGATGATGGTGGTGGGTGCTGGCACGCATGGATGGTGGTGGTGGGTGGCTGGCACGCATGGATGGTGGTGGTGGGTGGCTGGCACGCATGGATGGTGGTGGTGGGTGGCTGGCACGCATGGATGGTGGTGGTGGGTGGCTGGCACGCATGGATGTGGTGGTGGGTGCTGGCACGCATGGATGGTGGTGGTGGGTGGCTGGCACGCATGGATGATGGTGGTGGGTGGCTGGCATGCATGGATGGTGGTGGTGGGTGCTGGCACGCATGGATGGTGGTGGTGGGTGCTGGCATGCATGGATGATGGTGGTGGGGTGCTGGCATGCATGGATGGTGGTGGGGTGCTGGCACGCATGGATGGTGGTGGTGGGTGCTGGCATGCATGGATGGTGGTGGTGGGGGCTGGCACGCATGGATGGTGGTGGTGGGTGCTGGCACGCATGGATGGTGGTGGTGGGGTGCTGGCATGCATGGATGTGGTGGTGGGGTGCTGGCATGCATGGATGGTGGTGGTGGGTGGCTGGCACGCATGGATGGTGGTGGTGGGGTGCTGGCATGCATGGATGGTGGTGGTGGGTGGCTGGCACGCATGGATGTGGTGGTGGGGGCTGGCATGCATGGATGGTGGTGGTGGGGTGCTGGCACGCATGGATGGTGGTGGTGGGGTGCTGGCATGCATGGATGATGGTGGTGGGGTGCTGGCATGCATGGATGGTGGTGGTGGGTGGCTGGCATGCATGGATGATGGTGGTGGTGGGGTGCTGGCATGCATGGATGGTGGTGGGTGGCTGGCATGCATGGATGATGGTGGTGGGTGGCTGGCATGCATGGATGGTGGTGGTGGGGGCTGGCACGCATGGATGTGGTGGTGGGTGGCTGGCACGCATGGATGGTGGTGGTGGGTGGCTGGCACGCATGGATGGTGGTGGTGGGGTGCTGGCATGCATGGATGTGGTGGTGGGTGCTGGCATGCATGGATGGTGGTGGTGGGTGGCTGGCACGCATGGATGGTGGTGGTGGGGTGCTGGCATGCATGGATGGTGGTGGTGGGTGGCTGGCACGCATGGATGATGGTGGTGGGTGGCTGGCATGCATGGATGGTGGTGGTGGGGTGCTGGCACGCATGGATGGTGGTGGTGGGTGCTGGCATGCATGGATGATGGTGGTGGGTGCTGGCATGCATGGATGGTGGTGGTGGGTGCTGGCACGCATGGATGGTGGTGGTGGGTGCTGGCATGCATGGATGGTGGTGGTGGGTGGCTGGCACGCATGGATGGTGGTGGTGGGTGGCTGGCACGCATGGATGGTGGTGGTGGGTGCTGGCATGCATGGATGATGGTGGTGGGGTGCTGGCATGCATGGATGGTGGTGGTGGGTGGCTGGCACGCATGGATGGTGGTGGTGGGTGGCTGGCACGCATGGATGATGGTGGTGGGGTGCTGGCATGCATGGATGGTGGTGGTGGACATATCGCTGGCTGAGGACCAACACGAAAAAAGAAGCCATATCGCTGGCTGAGGACCAACACGAAAAAAGAAAACATATCGCTGGCTGACGACCAACACGAAAAAAGAAAACATATCGCTGGCTGACGACCAACACGAAAAAAGAAAACATTTAGCTGGCTTAGGACCAACACGAAAAAAGAAAACATTTAGCTGGCAGAGGACCAATACGAAAAAATACTCTGGTCGCTCGCTGAGGACCAACCCTTAAAAAGAAGCCGTGTCGCTGGCTGAGGACCAACACGAAAAAAGAAAACATATTGCTGGCTGAGGACCAACCCTAAAAAAGAAGGCATATCGCTGGCTGAGGACCAACACGAAAAAAGAAGCCATGTCGCTGGCTGAGGACCAACCCTTAAAAAGAAGGCATATCGCTGGCCGAGAACCAACCAGAAAAAAGAAGTCATGTCGCTGGCTGAGGACCAACACGAAAAAACAAGCCATATCGCTGGCTGAGGACTACAAAAGGGCATCATAGACGCCACCCTGCTCGCGCGAGTAAGTAGGGGTTCGTTGCACATTTACCTGCACGCATAAATCAGGAAGGGGGAAAAACGGCATTGAACAGGACCACGATTAGAATTGGGCTAGCTATAAACTAACCGGACCATTTGAAGGCATAGCAACAAACATCACGCTCGACATCAAAAAAGACTGCGCTGTTGATGCACCTTTTTCATTATGGCGGCGAGTTGAGGCGGCATTTGTCTCACCATCTTCAGGCAGCGATGATTATTACAGAAAACAGCTATGGCGGCAGCAGTGGTGGTGCGGTTTTCGAAACCCAACAGCTGTTGTGACCGATCGTCCGTGGAGCGACCCCTGTCAACGGCCCAGCGTAACCGGCGTTCAGGACGGAAAACGTGGCATGCTCGCCATTCGGCCAACGAGGCGAAACGCGGCGCTAGATTATTCTTATTGACAAACCGCGCATGCGGATTGGACGACTCACAATGTGACGTAATCCAAGCGTCGGTCTTCACGGTCCCGCAGGTATAAAAAGGAACAACACGCAGCCAATTTGACGCTACAATCGGGATGTTTGGATTCGGGCGTCACCATGCTGCCGTGGATAACGACGTCCGCGGTTCGATTCTAGCGTGAGCCCGGTGCTTTTTTGCACGTCGTCTGAGAGATCATCTGTCATATTACCACCAGTCGTCACTCTGCAAAGCGACGTGCCTACTGCCACGTGGTATGGCAAAAATTTCGAATGCAGAACTTTTGGGGTATACAAATAAATATATTCATGAATCGGGTATAGTAAATGTATGGGGATATATACTAACATGCTAGCCAATATATTTATACTTTCTGCTGTCCATATGCTTATTATTATGATTATTGTTATGAATATGATATATGTTCTTTCTAATATTTGTTAAATATATTTTCCTATTTACTGCTAACTTACTGTACTAGTTTTTTATATAAATGACTAGTACTAGATAGATTAATGCCATGAATACAAATTTAAAATATTGATTAAATTTTATGACAATATTACATATATTTATGGACATCACTCTTTTTTTCATACAATAAGTAGAAAATATTTAGTATTAGAGATAGCTAGTCTGTCCAGTTCATATTTCTTCTATCTAAACAATAATGATTGTAATAGAAATAGTACTAAATACTAATTAAAACTATATAAATACCAATAAATACTTTCCATATTTCTGCTACATAATTAAACAATAATGATTAAAACAATTATGTTCAATATTCAATTTCATTTAGTAGAATCTTAAATAATTCCATGAATTAATTCACGTATTTTCCTGTCTTGGTGTGATCATCCAGGTACCTCGATCGGCAACGACACGACACGCCTGAAAAATGAGCCGGGAAGGTGTGTTTCCAATGATGCAAATCTTGGTCGCGCTGCAGCGCGACCTCTTCTCAGTTCCATACGAAAAGGCCTTAAAACTTGTGTGTAACTTCGCAAGGGTCGCGCTGCAGAGCTACCAAAAATTTCATGAAGTTTGACTTTCTCTATATTTGCTTCGCAATTGAGATTCTTTTGTATCTGCGAAGAAGGTGGGGTCATTTCGCGGAGTGACCCTGCTAATATGTAAATTTTTCCGTGAATTTCTTTTTGTTTCTGCAGCACGGGAACGGGTGTTTCTTTCGCCAACCTCCTCCTCCTTGCGTGGCGGCTTTGCTAATCGACTCAATGCCCACAACTTGAGCATCGGGACACCGACGCCCCTTGCAGCGGATCTGAAAAACAGCTCGAAACGAAATTTCGGGAATGAGAACCGCAGCACCTCGCCCGCCGTCAGGAAGCCAGCGAAAAGGCCTGGCCAGTACGCCGAGAAGAAGTCTGTTGTGGGGACTCATCTTGCTGATGAGGCGTACAACGTAGTTCATCACATGAGGAATGAATCTACCAAGCGGGCCTCTTTTGAGGAGATTGTTGATGGCTTCAATAAGAGGGCTGACGAGCTCAAGGCGGAGCATTTTGACATTCCGGTGGCCAAGCTTTTTGATGAGCAGCGGCTTGCACAACTGTCGAGGTCTTGGGTGGCTCGGCTGATCGCCCTTTTTGACGACCTGTCGAAATCCGACCATGACAGAGACGTCAAGATCATTTTGGTGTCAACTCTTTTTTGTGGGGACGACATCGAGAAGGAGTTTTCGGCGGCAGAGTTGGAGAGAATGACGGGTGTCCCCGCGAAGACCATTCTCAAAGTTCGGGCGATCAGAAAGCAACAGAAGATGGAGTTCCTGACGCGTGCGCTGGCGCGAAAGAAGAGGAAGTTGCCCCAATTTGTAATCGAGTCGATCGCGCAGGCTTGGACTGATGAGGAGAACTCGCGCGCTTCGCCCCAAGAGAGGGATACCATAAAGACGCACGAACGAGTTGGCAATCGTGCGATTTTGGTTGGTGTCCAAGGGGCCTACTTCTACCTCACCTCGAAGGAGGACATATATCTCAAGTTTTTAGCGGAGCACACGTACTGGGACAAGAAAAGTCCGCAGTATGAGAAGGATGTCGGCATCCATGTCGGATATACGACTTTCTGCAAGTACGCCCCCAAAACCGTCAAGGGGAAGTGGAAGGAGAGAAACGTGTGCGCCTGTGAGACGCATACGGTCATGCAGTCGAAGGTAGCGGCATGGACTAGGTACTGCAAGGCGAAGCACGGCAAGAACTGCAAGTGCGGCGACGAGTGTGAGGGATGTTTAAGGGCGAGATTGCCTGACGGCACGTGCGGGATGTTCGAAAGCCTGCACACGACCGAATGGGTGAAGCACTTCCATTGCCGTGTGGCGGAGGCGGATGGGGGAAGTGAGCTGGGGGGTGGGGCAAACTCGGCGAGAAACGAAGAGGAGGAAGGGGACAATAATGTGACGGAAGATGAATGGCAGGGGCAAGACCTTGACGATCTTGAAATAAATGAGAGGATCGTGGAGGATGAGGAAGGGGTGCCAAGGGTAGGGGACCCATCCATGGAGGAGGGGTCTGTCTTTCGCATTCTGAAGAGGGCATGTATGGAGAACTCGTGTCCCGAGTCCCGGTGTGGCATCAAAGACTGGGTGTTGTGTGACCGGGACAAGAATTCAACAGAACTACTAAATTGGTTCAGATACGTGAAGAAGGAGGTAGTGGTTTCCCGACCGGCAGGGGAGGTAAGCGTGTTTGGATTTTGTGACGCAATTATTTCGCAGCGTCATTCTGCAGCGCGATGTTAATTTAAAGGCTTTTCTGATACTTTATGAATATGTTACTTGCAAATTTACTTCATCCCTTGGTTAAAACAGGACGCGACCGATCGGCGGGTCCCGGAGAAGGTCAAGCGGCCCGTACAGGAAACGATGAGGTCAACGCCCGCGCAGCTGAGGCTGGCGATTATCGAGAGTTGGGAGGACTTTACCAACCACTGCTTTACGTCATGGTGGCAGTCGGCAACGATCAAGGACCGGGAGAGGAACATGACTGAGGGGGATGTGCTCGTGCATGGAGATTGGGCCGAGAATTACGAGAACAACAACTACGTCCAACTGCAGTCGCAGTACTTTCACAAGACGAGCTTTGTCCTCATGCCCATGATCGTGCGATATTTGCACAATGGTGCGATGGCAAAGCGAACGTTCTTTTTTCTCGGGGAAGCCAAGATGAAGCGGGGAGAGCGGGCGCTCGTCTACGCGCTGAGGACAATCATGGAAACCCTGCGCGGACTTGGTGTGGGGGTGAAGAGGATGTTCATGTGCTCTGACAACTGCTCATCCCAGTTCAAGTCCAAGTACGTGGTTAACGCCGTCTTCCGCCTCCTCATGCAGGATCCCGACTTGGAATCCTTCGAGTACCACTACTTGGGTGAGCAGCACGGGAAGGGGGAGGTGGATGGTCAGGGAGCGAAGTTCAAGTGCATTGTGAGGAACATGCAATGCATTCCTGAGAACCAGGGCATCGTTACAGGGCGCCAGATCGTCAAGTACATGCGGGACAGCTGGGAAGGAGGCAAAACCACGAGCAGGGAGTCGGCCCGCGCTCGGGCAGAGGGCGTCCACCGTCATTTCTTTCATTTTCCTGAGGTGCGAAACTCAATTTTTCTTGAACTTGATTGAGGTATCTCTGCAGAGTGACCTTTTGCCCATTTGCATTTTATTATTTGATAATGCTAAAAGAACTGGTATGAATTAGCGTCTTATATAGTGAAAAATGCATGCAAAGCACTTTCAAAGGGGTATCTCTGCAGAGTGACCCTTCATGTGTACTTGATCTATTGACACATACCAACTTTCCGTTTCTGACATTCTCCCTCATTGCAGGACCTCGACTCCGGCGCCCGTATGATACCGACGCGTGTCGAGGCCATCAAGCAAGCGCACTGGTGGCGCCTGGACAAGTCTGACCCGGGGCTCCTGATGATGAGGCGTTTTTCGTGCTACTGCCCAGCCTGCCTAGCTAACAGGTGGGAGGAGTGCCGGACCGAGTGGACACATATCGAGGAATTTAACGATGAGGGCCAAACGATGAAAACTTTCCGCCTGATGCCGCCAACGCAGCCCATACCTCCGGTTCGCCAGCTGACGCGGGCGGAACTGCTGAAGGATCAAAGGGATGCCATTGGCAGGCAGATGCGCATGTATGATTACATCGCAGTTCCGTCAGACAGAGAGGACGTGAACCACAATTCCGCCCACCCTTTTTGGGTGATGCAGGTGGTGAGGGAGGCCTCAGTGCTGGAGAAGGAGGAGGTTAGGTGGGTTGAGGGACAAAACGGACGGCAGAAGGAGATTTTCTTGCCCGGCCACGCCGTTCTGGCGGTTCGGCTGTGGAAGCGAGATATGCATGACCCCCTGCATTTTACTCTGGATTTGGCTGATTGGCCGGAGTCCCGCCCAGCCGACCTGGTCGATTGCTATCTGTGCATCTCCGCTGCTCTTCCGCTCCAGTGCATGGTCCTTGGCAACCAAAGGCAAGCCTACGTTGATATGAGCAAGGAGCTTGACGCGTGGCTAACCGCTCTTGTACGCAACCAGCAAGCCCCGGAGGGGCTGCCACCGGCTTAAACTTTCGGGGACGCTCCGCAGCGCCACCCCTACGGATCTTTAAGCCTGGGCTTTATTCGCCTACGGTTGGGACAGTGTTTATTCGTGTTTATATATTTTTGGAGAACATTTTTTTGTTTTTTCATATGTTACATTAGATGACAAGTGGCTGGGAACATTGTTAGCCTCGGTAGTGACAAATTTTAGTATATTTCCGTGTCGAAATGGCGAGTATTTTATTTAACTTGTACAATAATTATTTCGAATTACAAATTTATAATTTGGTTTGACCTAAAAATCATGTCGTCACTCAAATATAGTAGTTGCTGTGTAGGACTTTCCGTCTGCAAATTGGTTCGTACTAATTTCGAATGTCACAACAATGTTACTGTACTAAGGCCTGTTTGGTAGATGTCTTAAAACACAAATTCGCTCCGGAAGTGCCAAAGTACCTTGCTTGTAACCGGACTAGTTACGAATTGTGATTGGAAGGTTGTCCCCTACAACCACAAGGAATAGAGGGGACGCTCCGCAGCGCCACCCATACGACAGTCCGGACCGGGCTTTGCTGAAATAATTTTCTCACTCGCAACTTAGCCATCAAACTCACTTTTACGATGGAGCGCGCCGATGTTTTTGGTTCGCAGCATACATATGTGCATGTCGATAAAAAGGAGCATGCGGCCAACATGTATGTTGAAATCGACTCCCCCCCCACGACTTCCCACGCTCCCTGCGGGGACCGTTTGGAGGTTGGGGTTCAGGTGTCATTGCGTTCGGAAACGGGATGATCGACCTGATGCCCCCAGATTCAGATTTGGCGCCTGCCCCCCGTGTTCCGGGTAAGGCCAGGGTGGTGCAATGCCTCCAGAATGAGGGCACGGAAATTTCGCCCAATGTCTCGGCTGTGCGCCTCCGGGCTGAGGCCCAGCATGAGTTCTTGAATGCGGCGGAAATAGGTGGGGCCGTATGGGCCCCCAAACAATTTTCCAACGAGCCTCCAAATTTCGTGGGGGACTTGTACAAGGGAGCGTACAAGTTTCGTGACATTGAGATCGATGGATGGGGGTCATTTCTCCAGGAAAAGTGAATGCCGGTCCCATTTGGCAAATATAATCGATGATTAATTCCATGCAACATTTTGCGTTGGTCAAATGTGTAAATTTGCATTATTCATCGATTCAATAAAATTATGGGGGTGGGTATACCCACCATTTGATGGTTGAAAGTACTACTAGCTTCGTCGATTAACTCTTCTCAACATGGTCCTCTAGTCGACTAGGATTGTACCAATCCATCAGGGTATCGAGAAACTTGTTATGCCGAAACACTCCGGTCGAAAATTTCGTGCCACCTGCAGGCAATCAAAAAGCGCACGCGGACCGACGGGAAAGAGTAGTTAGTCACGAAATTAAAAAAACGACAAAAAGTGTCACACGCGGCCCGGCGGGAAAGAGTAGTTTGTTACGAAGTTAAAAAAACGACGAAAAGTGTCACACTTTTCGGAACATTCGAAGTGGGCCCGGCCCCCTGATGGATGGATGGATGGATGGATGGGGACACACAATCAGGACTACCGGTCTAAGCTATCTACAACATTTCAATCAAGCCAACTCTATTCTAAGCTCTCTACCGGCCTAGGGGTCCTGTCTAGCGTGCTTCCCGCGTGTTTGCAAACGCGGGCGCTTCCCCACGGGAGGGAATTCGTTGTCCTCTATCACCATGGGCCCACTTGGCATTGTCCATCATCTTGTTCCAAATAAGGAGAGGCCTAGTAGGCCCCATCTACGTCGGCCACGAGCCCTGGCAGGCGACCTCCGCGCCGGGCCCCAGCGACTCCAGACGCCCCAGCTTAGTTAGGCCTAGGGAATACAGCAGTAGTAGTGTAGAATAGATAGACCGGCGTGGCCATGTACATGTACGCCTGTGTGGAGTGTCTGATCAGAATGTACGCCTCCTAGAGGCACTATCCCAGCTAAGTAAGCCACGCGCTTTAATATTTAATCATGTACATGTGTGCCTATGATGAGCCACCCTCCAGCAGATGATGCCTAGCTTTAATTAGTTATGTTGTGCCCATGCAGGGAGTAACTCTCTGTTGAGACGCCATGCCCTAGCTTTTTTGTATAGCTATGCTGATCTTCCCCCCCATGACAGGCTCCCCCTTCGCTGGGCATAGCTTGAAGATCATGGGGATGCAAGTACGCTGGTGCACCTAGAGCAAGGGTCCTTTACATTCCCACCCTTGCAGGAAGTAGCTTAGAATGTATGATAGCCGATAGGCCATATGCCCCTTCTCAGGGATATGTGATACATATACTCCCAACGGAGTTATGTTCCTAATTAATTAATTAATTAATTAATTAGTAGGCCCCCCAGAGCGCCGCGCTGAAGGTCTTCATGCGCATGATGCTGCACAGGCTCCGCGCCGCGCTGCGGACCCACGTACACCTGGGTGAGTCTCAGATGGGTTTCCGTCGTGGTCGTAACACTGTCATATGGCTGTGTTTGTCGCGCGCCGGTTGCCGGAGGAGGTGCGTCGCCTTTGCCCTGACAGTTTGCTGCTGGTCTTCATTTTTGTTGACTATATATATCCGGCACCAGCTATTTGCCCCGCAGCCTCTTGTTCCGGCCGGGCGGCCTTGTGGTAGCTGTGGGCAGCCGCTGGATCCCACGGGGACTCACTACCTTGCCTGCATGGGGGGCCAACAGAATCAGAATTGGTATTTGTATTTGCACACTGTCCTCCTGACGGTGGTGCTCGCCATGATTCGGTCGGTTTTCCCCCACGCGAACATCCGGTCCGAGGATGCGGATGGCGCTGCCTTCTATTCCCCCAACCACCGGCCTGACATCGTGGTGCTGGACTTTGAGGGGGGTGGCCGGCATCTGCTTATTGACGTTTCGGTGGCGCGGCCCTTGGCTCTTAGCCACGTGGCTGGGGCCTCCCTCACGGCAGGTTACACGGCGGACCGGGCGGAGCGGGCCAAGCTCCTGGCCTACGGCGACGTCGGGCACCATCGTGTGGTGCCCTTAATTGTCCTGGAGGAGTTTGGGGCCATGGGGCCCCTGACCTCCGCCTTCTTCAAGGAGTGTTGCCGGCTCCGGGAGGACCGGCTGGACCTGGAGGGCCAGCGGGCCCCATGGTCGGCGCGGACCTGGACGTCATATTGGCGTCAGCGCTTGTCGGTGGCGCTGACTCGGGCCATGGCGGACATCATGCTCCGCCGTACGCGGGCTGATTTTGCGGTGCAGCAGGGCTATTAGGTTCCTCCCGTTAGGCGTTTCCATGGGTCTTATCGTAGTATAGAGCTTTGACATGGCTCTGTATATAGGTTTATAGCTGGGCGTTTGCTTTGGTTTGAGTGATTTCACTCTGCTGTAAGTAATTATATTTTTAATATATATCAAGGCCTTTGACACGGGACACCTCCTCTGGGAGGCTCATTTGGGCCATCCTAGCTCTGGATCGGGCCGGTGCCACCAGCGTTTATTGCTGCCCTTCGTCGACTGTATGAGGGCTCACAGGCAGTAGTGCGGACTGCGGAAGGCACCACCCCACAATTTCCCCTTCACCACGGGGTGTGGCAAGGTTGTATGACTTGTATCCTGTCCCCATACCTGTTCATGAAATATTGTTGTGGATCACGTCATGCGCCGGGCACATGCGCGCTTTACTGCTCTTAGGGGTTCGAGCCAGGCTTGGACATCCTTAACGAGCGGCGAGCACGGCGGGGTTAGCCCTGGCTACCGCCTGGCCGACCTGATTTATGCGGATGACACCACACTCATCGCGCGCCCTGAGCACATTCAGACCTGGCTGGACTGTCTGGGCCTGGAGGCGAGGGCGGTGGGGTTGGAAATTAGTATCAAAACTGAGGCGATGGTGATTCAGGGGCCTTCAGTACACCGCCGCTGCCGCGCCTCAGTGCTCGACGGGACGGAGGCCCCCGGTTCCGCGATCGCTTCAAACTGTTGGGGAGTTGGCTCCCTGACACCGCAGACGATGTGGACACCCGCATCCGCCTGGCCTGGGCCAGGCTCCGTTCGCTCAACACCTACTGGCGCTCGAAGGGCCTGGGCGAGCACCGCAAGCGCATGCTCTTCCACCAGGTCCTCGTCCTCACGGTGCTCACGTATGGCGCCGAGGCGTGGACAATCACACCCACACTGGCAGCTAAGCTCGACGGCACGGTTTACAGGATGCTCCGACAGGTCCTGAACGTAGGGTTTTCCCAGCGCCCGTCATTAGAGTCTTTGTATCAGGGTATGCCTCGTATTTCGGACGAGATTAGGCAGAGCAGGATAGCATTTGTAGGACACCTTGCTCGCACCAGCCAGGTCGACACCGCCCTTGGTCTGGCAGGCCCCCAGCGGCTTGGCCAGCCAGGCCGGCATATTCTGACGTGGCCTGGCCCCAAGAGCATTCCCAAAATGGTAGGGAAACATCATTGTCACGAACTACATCCAGATGTTGCTGGACGACCTAGTGGTCCCAGCCCAGTTTGAACACCGCATCCACTCTCTCTCCCTTCTTTGGACTGCCATGCAGAACAAGACGCGGTGGCAGAAGATTGTCAAGGCTCCGACACGCCAGCCCCTGTGGGCAAGCCACCTCCCCCCAAGAGGAGGAGGCGTTTTGATGAGTAGTGTAGTTGGGATTTTCTAGGTCCTAGATAGCTTAGAGTTACTAGGTTAGTTCGAGTACGCGGCTCCCTCCACTCCACCCATCCATCAAGGAATATGTGCTACATGATCTCCCAACGGAGGCATGTTATAATTTAATTTAATTAAATTTTAGGGCCCCCATATGTCCTCTACTAGCTGTTCTTTGAAGGTGCGGGCCTTGCGGCGGCGAGCATCGCGGGGCCCGGCTCACGTAAGGAGGTGCCGGCCAGGCTGAGCTGGGCGCAGTCCCGCGGGGGGGGCCACGTGATGTGTCTACCTGGTTGGTGCGAGCTACCATGGTCCGCATTCTCCAGATTTCTGGCCTGCGCTGGTTGTCTCATTGATTTTCTGATTTGGCACGCCGCAAAGGTGAAAACCACTTTGCGTTCTGTGCCGGTCCGCGGAAAACGCGATCTGCAAATGAATCCAGGCCGGAATCGAACTGGGGACATCTCGCACCCACTTTTGCTGACTATAGGACGGACGTCTCCTGATCCTAAGGCATCGCCAGCTGACACATACAGTCCAACCGCAAAAGTTCTCCTTTCCGGGGAGTGATGCAGGCCATTCGGATTTGTACTAGATAAATCATTCGAGATCTGTGTGTGTAGGAGTACTACACACGTGTCCACTCGAGACTTGTTCAGTCTCGACACGTGAGGCGGGCTGAACACGGCTGGAACCTTCTTTAGAAGGGGGCGTAGCCGGTACTATCGAGATCATGCAGCCAAGCGTATATTCTGATTTGGCACGCCGCAAAGGTGAAAACCATTTGCGTTCTGTGCCGGTCCGCGGAAAACGCGATCTGCAAATGAATCCAGGCCGTAATCGAACGGGGGACCTCTCGCACCCACTTTTGCTGACTATAGGACGGACGTCTCCTGATCCTAAGGCATCGCCAGCTGACACATACAGTCCAACCGCAAAAGTTCTCCTTTCCGGGGAGTGATGCAGGCCATTCGGATTTGTACTAGATAAATCATTCGAGATCTGTGTGTGTAGGAGTACTACACACGTGTCCACTCGAGACTTGTTCAGTCTCGACACGTGAGACGGGCTGAACACGGCTGGTCTCATTGATGTTTGTATTCACTTAGTTGTCTCACTTAGTATAATCATGTAACTTTTAATGGCGCCTGCAGTAGCATTTTGCATGATGTCCATTGCATGTTCGTGCACGTACTTTCACTGCAAAACCAGTGTTTCTAGTAGAGGTTTTTAGGAAACGTCAAAATGTTGACTTTTGCCCCTGACCCTTCCGTCAAAATGTTGACTTTTTGCCCCGGCATAGCGTCAACGTTTGACTTTTTGCCCCGGCGTAGCGTCAAACATGATGATTGCTTTTCTTGGGGGGGGGCTGGCCTAGGCCTGCTAGTTTGGGGAATAGCTTGCAAATATAGACGTTATCTCATTGATAACAGAAGGGAAAAGGGGCGTCATGACTCATGTTGTGTTGGTACCACAACACGTGCGTTTATTAAAATGATTAAATTATAGCATTAGTGCATTACTTTCTGAGCCTTTTGAAAAGCCACCGTATCAAAACCCAGCAGTCGCGTGGAAATAAGACATGATAATGATCATATAATCCGGATCACAGGCATTGCCCGTGCGACTCTGCCAGTGTGCCTCTAGGGCATAAGCCGTACAAGGATAAAACAAACAAGTCACACGTGTCAAAAGTGCAGGGCTGACCGCACCCTATAGACTCTGCAAACATTATGCCCATCAAAGCCAACTGCCTGATCCGCTTGTTGTTGCCAGGTTGCTTTCTCCTGCCGCGCTCGAAGGTTTCTTCCCAGATTTCCCTCCGGCAGATCTAGAGACGGCCGACCCTCGTCCCGCAGTTTCAGTTGCTGTATCCGCAGGCGCTTTCTCAGTGCCGCTTCCAATCTCCCCCGCATCAACCGCCTCGTCAAGCTCTTCTCTCGCCCGCTTGGCATGACGGTGCTTACCCTGCCTATCATCCGCCAAAATCCTGCCAACATCCACGACATCCTTTTCCGCATCATCCGAAGCCGGTCCACCCAGTTTCTTTTTAAACAAACTAGCGATGGACTCTGACTTGAAAGATACAGCACCTTTTTTGTTAGCCATTCTTTACCGCAATATTTTAAAAGTAAAACGCATCCATTGGAAACGACCTAATGCGAGCTGCGACCATTAAAGTATCGCTTCGCCTGCATTTGCCCTCGGTAATCTGTTGCTGGCTTGCTGCGTCCTTTTACCTCCACTGCACCGTGACATGCAAAAGCCTAGAACAGTGCCAATTAGTGCCCAATGTGTGTCTCAGAAAGACCTGCTGGCAAACAAACTGGCAAGATTTTCGCACCGTATCATGAATGTTCCAGACAGCAAGTATAGTCCAGTAACAAGGAGTATATTGCACAAGTACTAGTGGTTGACGTTGCGCCCCTACCCCCCCGGTCCAGTGACGCCGCGCCTCATGGCGCTCGTCAGTTGACGCCGAGCCCCTTGTGTTCGAAACCCCTTTGACGCACGAACACTTCGCGAACGTCAAAATGTTGACGATTCGGCATTTTTTTGGCGTCAAAGTGTTGACGTTTTACCCTAAAATGTTGACGTTTCATGGCGAAATTTGTGTTTTGCGTCAACATTTGACGAAAACGTCACGTTACTAGAAACACTGTGCAAAACATATATGGACCTCAATACAGTGCTTTGTGCCAACAACTCTCCAGTTGTCACGCCTAAGGGGAACGAAGCACGCATGTAAAGCCTGTCTCAAAGCCTCATCCAATAGCCACATCAATGACAGTCACCAATTGATGCTCATCAATGTTCTCCAAAATGCCATACAGCAGCGCTCATTTCTTTGGGGTAGCCACCACGTACTTTGCAGCTGCGGCCTTCAGCTTATCAAGAAACTCTGCCGCTTGTTGCTGAAACACGATCATCACCCACCCCAATTGCACGCGTGCAACGCAACACAAGCAGCAAGAAACACACCAGAATCAGTCCTTTAATTCCTGTGGGGAGCAAATGGTCCAAGCACTGCAAGCATCCATAGCCTGCCACACAAAAAGGTCATCGAAACATGCTGGCTTCAAAATAACATGTTTCTATATTCATGCAAACATCCCAATCTTGTTGAGACTGTGGACAGTGGAGACTGCGTAGGTTCCAGTCCACAACACTTCACACCAGCTGAAAGGCCCTCTCAAACCGAGCGACATGAGCTGGAGGTGGCCTTGCTCCCACAAGTCCATGTCCACAGGTGCATCGCAATCCACGAGGTGCATCAAGTCGTGTGAGCGCACATGTGCTGAAGTGTCCTAGGGGAGGGGGCGCCTTACGGAGAAGGCCACCGGTAGGCTGTCATGAAACAAAGGCCAATCACCGGTGGGCAAGCGGGCCTGAATACGGCCACCCTCACAGACAGTAAGGCAGTGCTGGGAATATCCAGCGCAGGCCAGAAAACTGGGAAATCCGGACTGTGGTAGCGTCTAGCAAAGTGGGAACGTGGGGTATGAACGGATAGACATGCTGTTTGACATGATGTCAGGGGCTGCCTGGATGACGCCTTCCACTGTTGGACCCAGGGGGGCAGGTCCCTCCGCCAAGTACAGCAAGTATACTGCATGTGCAAAGTATACAATATCACAAGCTCATGACATGGCGACAGTGAGGGTGGCGCGATCACCTGGCATGTCTAAGACACAAGTTGCCACCAGGCCAGGAAAACTACCAAGTCAACTGAATGGCGCAAACTGAATGGAGGGAAGCCCCTTGAGCGTCACTGACGATGCATATCTGGGACAGACAGTGGCCCATTTGGCATACCATAAACACCAACAGATGCAAATATTGTTGTCAAGCTCTTTGCCCAGCCCAACAGTTGCTTTGCGGAACGATGGCAAGGCAGCCCTTCCACATCACCACTGTGATACTGTGACCGCTTGTCATGACTACCCCGTGTGCCACGCACGGGCCACAACTACTCGGCTGCCGCCAGCCCACCTGGCCCGCCTGCCGCGCGCCTTCTGCGTTCTGGCCAATCAGGTTGAGCAAGGGCCCATCGATCGCGTTTTGGCCCGCCAGCTCCAGCAGCTGAAGGGATGGGGTGAGAGCAAGCAGAGAGCAAGCAGTTTACGAGGGTGAAGTGCCATGAGGTGAGAGCATATTGGGAGGGGCGCAACAGGAAACATTCCAAAGGAACATTGGCACCCATGTCGCCCCCCCCCCCTCCCCCTCCACCAGGCCCTGCCAGCATAGCAAAGCCAGACAAGGCACGGGTGCGCATGCAGAAGGACCTTATAGTGTCTAGGAAGCCACACATGCTGTCAAACTGTGTGCCATGGCTCCACGACTAGAATACATGTCCTGCAGGGGCCAACTGGTTGAAAGTAAGTCATTACTTGTCACGCCATCGAGAGAGAGAGAGAGAGAGAGAGAGAGAGAGAGAGAGAGAGAGAGAGAGAGAGAGAGAGAGAGAGAGAGAGAGAGAGAGAGAGAGAGAGAGAGAGAGAGAGAGAGAGAGAGAGAGAAGCGTGGACACGCACGGGGCCATCCCTCAGTGGTGCACGAACGTAACGAAAGCACTGGCCACTTTCCCCAGACCTATTCTGAGGACGCGTGCGCTGGCTAGAAGCCTGCTCTGGATGTGCAGCAAAGCAGCAAAGGAACTGGAACCCTACCCACGCTGGGTCCAGCACTGCAGCCCATGGTGCCTAATGTGCGGCGCGCCTGCACGGCTGACTGGGTCACCTACCTACTGCCCTCTGTGTGGCAAGTAAGCAACCACTGCAGCCATGATGTTGATGGCAGATGCCCCCCCATCAATACGCGGCATTTCTATGTTTTCGCGAAACCCACCCGTTGTTTCATGGGTGAGTCAGCGAGGGTTGGGTGGGCCTGGGGCTGGGGGCTGAGGGTGGGAGGATGTTGCTGGGTTGGGTCCATGCGATGGGATGGGTGAGTCCATGCGATCGGCGGGGAAAGAGCGAGGCTGATGCGACCGAGCACCTGTGCACACCGCTACGCATTTCTAATGACAAGCAACAAACTGCTCGACCCAGATGGCGATGGCCCCATGAGCAGCATGGCCGGCTGCGCCTACAAAGCGAGGCGCTTTGACTAGTGATGCCAGGAGACATGCCCCCAACATGGAACAAACATAGCTGGGGGGGCAGACAGAAGGGCGGAGGGAGCCGGTGGAGGTGGTGCTGGATGGTCGTGCAGTTGCCAGGGTGGCCAGGGGGGGATGCCAAGGACTGCCGGCAAGGGAAGGTTTTGGAGTGTGTGTACAGGCTCACCTACATCTATCGCACGCCATGGCTAACAATAGGTGACTAAGGCATTCACCAAGATAATTACAGCTATGGTACCTGCCTGAACCAGTGCCTGCCATGGCCACCCCACTCTACTGTGGCTATGGTGGCGCATGCCAGGGGTTACTAACCGCCGCCTTCTTGTCCTTTGCCGTCAGAATGGATGCGAGCTTGGCCTTGGCGGAGACGAGCTCACTCGACATGGCGTCCACCATGCCTGGGAAAGGGAGGAGAGGTAGGGGGGAAAGGTGGGGGGTGGAGGGGGAGAGGCAGCCATCACGGAGCACCGTGAGTGTCGTACGGGTGGGGGGTGCTCGTCAAAGATGCAAGTAGTACCCGTGTGCAGCTACGGGAAGAACATGCGGCATTATCCACGGGATCATAGGGCACGCTGCGCCACCCGAGATGCCATGAAAATAGCACCGAGTTAAACATTTACAGTGTTGGAGACAAATGGCCTCTCGAGTCCAGACAGCAGCTGGGAATCCACGCACCCAAAACACCGGTCGTCCTGTGCTGCTCTCTACAATGGTCTCATCATTTCCCCCGCCTTTGCCATGCCACCGCTCTGCAAGTCCAGCCATTCGCCTACTGCAGGCATCTGGGTGCTGACAGCAGAAACTCCCCCCCATAATGGCAAACCCAGCTCCCGCCCCATTCCCACAAACCTCTATCTCCGAGACACCCCTGTTTTACATCCTCCCTTCGACTGTTTACCAGGCAAGCAAGACACTGCGGCCAGGGGCACGGGCCAGCAGGGGGCCAGCACGTTCAGGGCTAGCATGCACGAGGCCATCAAAGTGCATGGGTCATCACGCATGCGCCGCGTTCACGTACTCACGCCCTGCCGCAGCAGCGTACGGAGATTCTCCATCTCGGCCAGCACTGCCTGATTGCCCTGCGCGCACAGGCACGGTGGGATGTGCGTGGCGGTGGGGGTGCGCCCATGGTTTATGGAACATAGCAAGTATGACAGGTAATCGAAACACAGCAATACGGCGAGGTTCCTGGGAAGTCGTTTGCGCTCACGTTTGTGAGCAGCCATGCGTTTGCGGGAGGGGAGCCGTGGGCGCACTGATTACGATGGCTAGCTGCATGGGTGGCCCTCCTTGGGTGTTTTCAAGTGGGAAGGGCTGATCAGGGCTCATTCCGTGGCATCACGAGGGGTGGGGACACATCATGTGACGGATCACAAACAATCCTGATCAGCATCAGCTAGCAGTATTGCTGTTGATACTGATGCTAGGGGTACTACTTGCTATCTGGCGGTAGAATAACTCTTGACTGCCACCGGGCATCCGCTAGGCCCATCTGGCGAGGTACCTCGGAGGTGTTGGTGGAGAAGCGCACCACCCCGATCTCGGTGTCGAGGTACTTGAAGAAGGCGTCGGTCAGCCTGGGTGGGAAGGGACAGGTGGACAGAAGAGCGAGAGGTCGGACAGCGGACGGGGCAGCCACATGGGAGGGGGATGGCAGGACAGGCAAGTCAGGACGTGTGAGGCGTGAAGGGGGATGGCTGGACGAAGGGGTGGGGGGGATGACAGGACAAAAGAGGGGGGGGGGGGATGACAGTACAGGCAGGGAGGGGCCCACCAATGCGACGGGATATAGCTCCCCCGGTGCGCACACCGAGGACAAGGACAAGGACAGCACGTGAAGATAGAGGGGAGAATGCATGTAAGGTAAGAGGAACTCCTTCGCTGCGTCTACAGTAAAAGGGACTCACGCACAAGAGGCATGTGGCGGATGCCAGCGCTGCATGTGGCGGATGCCAGAGTTTGCATGTGGGGGGTGCCAGCGTTGCATGTGGCGGATGCCAGCGTTGCAGGTGGGGGGCACCAGCGTTGCACCCCTGCTGCTCTTGGGGCTACAGATACACGGGCTGGCCAAGGTGCTAGCAGAGACTGCACGAGACTGAGAGAGAGAGGGGGAAGGGAGGGAATGGGCGCAGTGAGGGGAGGGGGCGGCCGGGTCGGGGTGGGTGGCCGTGAGAAAACCCATGCCGGAAATGGCAAATAAGCTTCAACAGGCAGCGGGCATGAAATGAGCACACCATGAGGCGGGCTTTGAAACAACGAGCCCAAACCAGCCGGCCATGCCTCACAGTACAGGCAATCGACGCAGGACAAGCGAGGTGTCCGCGGGCGTTGGCGGGGCAATCACAAGGACAGGTGTGGTGGTGTGAGTGGGTGTAGTAGGAAATATGGGAGCACCAATGGGAAAGTGGCTATCAACCGTGTCCAGACCCAACAAACTGTGCCCAGACAGACACGGGATAAAAACAGAAACATAGACAGTAGACCACAACGACAACAGAAACATAGACAATAGGGGATGGGGGGCCACCTCTCCCGGCGGCGCGCCACCTCGTACTCCATGTCCTCCGCCTCCGTCTCCAGAAAGTACTGCAGCGTTTGCTTGTCCGTGGTGGGGACCACCCTCCCCTGCCGCGCACAGAAACAAAATTGGACAGTGTAAGATCCCCCAGAAATCGGCAAAGGGAAAAGCTGCTGGATGCCGATGCCCAGATCAAGCGAACGGAGAGTGCCGCGGATGTACATAACCATGCTTCGTATATACCCGTTTCACAAGCGTGACCCAACGCATGCCTTCCGAAAATTCCTCAAATACTTGTAACAGGTAGATGGCCTGGCAAAAGCCTACAAATGAGCAAAAATGATCGGAAAGCTCCGCCAACGCGTAATCACAATAATGGACCAACGAGATAAGTAGCACCCACCGCTCTCCTCTCCTCGCGCTCCTTGGCCTTGATCTCCATTAAGCGATCGGCTTCGGCTTCGGCCTGCTTTCTAAGGTCGTCGTTCTTCATCATCATCCTCCTGGCAATATGCCCGGCCTTTGGAGCAGCCAGGATGCCTTCTGGATCCTGCACGGATGCACGCGCATTGAAACTCTTCTTTTCAGTGCCGATAGCTGCTAATAAGGGCAAATTATTGCGGCTGCGTATGGGGCCCGTGTTTATCTATGCATGATGGCAACAACCCAATTTCGACATTGTGAATGCACATCAAGGCGGATAATTACCCAGCCAACGTTGCGCACGACGAGATCTCCACGTCCCGGTAGGGGCGAAACTACTCTTACGGCGCCCCTGGCAGACACAGACTTTCCCCACCATTGGCTCCTAGGGGCGCAATGCGATGTGGCGGGAGCGGCGTGGCAAGCAGCCATAATTCGGCCGGTATGCAACGCTGTGGTCTGCTGGGCAAGACTCATTGCTGCCTACAAGTGCAAACAACGGGTGGGAAGGCAATCTAGCCGGATAGCTCGCCAAGACTTAATTATTCGAGGTCTAATGGCGACCAGGGAAAAGGGAAAGCTCATGGGACGATCGTAAATTTAATCTGACGTCGCCTTCGATCCGTGACAAACAGCTGCCTGGAAAGGGGAGCACTGTCTACTGCACCTGTGTAAAGTCCCCCTCCGGCAACCGGGGAGGCACTCGGTCAGCATCTAGTAGCAACCTATTAATTAATTGAACAAGTAGCTTCTTGCGGAGTAGGAGACAATTATGGGTGTCTGTTGCGGATGGCAGA
This sequence comes from Mesostigma viride, assembly GCA_009746045.1. NCBI lineage: Eukaryota > Viridiplantae > Streptophyta > Mesostigmatophyceae > Mesostigmatales > Mesostigmataceae > Mesostigma > Mesostigma viride. The sequence continues at coordinate 855,541 of RPFO01000392.1, read as the reverse complement.
AGTTTTGGTAATTAGTAGTCCTTGCCACTGGCAAATACTTGTGGTGAGGAATGGACTCAATGGAGCTGCTGCGTGCGTTGTGGACTTGAGGCAAAATTACTGACTGGGCGTGTAGCACTTGCAATTGCACACGCGGAAAGGTGCGCGCGCGGTAGGCACATAATTACGCTGCACCTGCTATGTATATTTCCTGTAGCAGCCTGCATGCGCTAAGGCTACCATTTAAAAATGCTCCTTCAACCGCAAGGACCGAGTTAATTGTTATCTTGCACGGTAACAGTGTAATTTTGGTCAATACCCGTGCTGCCAGTTCGTTGACGCACACGTGCATATCAGTGGAAAACCACAGAAGCTTGGGGTTGTCAGTGGCCCTACCGTCTGCGTGAAGACAAAATGACCCCGTTTTGTCAGCAATTATGGCCAGTCGTGCTCTCTGTGGGCCTCTGTGGGCATCACGCGTGTTCATGGCGAGCGTGACGACGTCTGAGTCTAGGATGAATAATCGAATTTAGAAAGTGCACGTTGGCCTCGAGTACTTCAGCTGGCATGCCTCGTGTTTAGCGCTGTAACGATTGTTAGCGATAAGGGCGCGTCATCATGCCGATACACTCGCTGCTGCGCGCTCGCATTATTGCGTTTCCCATGGGAGGCTCGTCACGGCGGTGGTGTTTCCACGCTATGACTCCGACAACGGCGGATGAGATAGGCAGGCCTGCCCCTGACATCTCTTTTATGGGAATAATAAGGCACGTTGCCGCCGTGCGTGACTTGCGGGAGAAAGGGAAGGCACTTACCGAAGTGTTGCAGGCTAAGGCTTCCTCCGAATGGGAGGAGCTGCAGGCGGCCGCGGAGGGCACGTGGAAGTACCGGCTGCACATGTACGTTGGCATGTAACAGAGGCAACTCGCTGCTGCAGTGGCTCCTTTGCTTGGCGTTGCATCCCTTGTTCTTTCCAGGCAACTTGATGTCCCACGCACTGCATGCTCCCTTCTTTCATCTTGGATTTGTTGCATAAGCGCGCCAAGTCTTTTCATGCCTCTAGAACACAAGATAGGGCAGCACTTGTGTCTATACTCTTGACATAGGGGAGATCGCGAGAGGATGCGCTAGGCATAGCAACATCCCAGTCGCAATCTGTCCTTTACAGGCTCCCTGACGCCATGCTGGAATATTTGCTAGAGGTGGCAGTACCACCTTGGTAGATGGGATGGCCAAACACTGGCTGGCACGTAGTGAGTGCACTGTGTGGGAAATGTGTGGGGTGTGGCGTGGATGTGAGGGATGGAGGGGGGGGCGGGTACATGTGCTCCTGCATACTGCCACCTCGCATACATTGCCAAACACCATCAGTAGTCGCCGACCAGTTTTTGTGGTCTTCTCAGAGCAGCCCTTGGCATCGCTGGCCCCCTAAGGCCACTGCCTTTGTGCTCCCTTCCTGAGCGGGTGTGAGACTTGAGAGGCTAACCCATGCACTCATTTCCTACCCGGCATTAGGCTGGCTTACCGCTTGCTCCATTTTTTCGTATTTGCATGCTCACTTTATTCGCACATTGTTAAGTTGATTGCTCGTTGCTTACGTTCACACTAGTTCATATACATTCAAAGTACCTTTCCATGTTCATACTTGCTCATGTGCCTCCTGCTTGTGCCATGGCTGCGGCGGGTCGACAACAGGCTGCTCAAGCGGCTGCTGTCGCGGCAGCACCCTGCGGAGGTCATGCTGCGCTCCGTGCCACGCAACGCGCCGGAAATAGAGCTCATCTACCCTTCAGGGTGAGCCCGGCCGCGGCTCCGTGAACATCATGTGCATCGTGCTTGTGAAGAAGTTTAGTTTGGCGAGCTCTTTCGGGAGCATGCTACCTGTCATGTAAATCGGTTATTTTGGAATAGGGCTGTACCACTTTCTCTTGTATCTTTCTTGTCTCATAATAGTTGGCTTTTAAGAGGGGGGATATAGGAGGCCGTGCCCTTACGGGTTGTGTTGCCATCAGCCTGGGGCTGCGGAGGCAGCTGATGCGAGACAGCCGCAGGGCTGCATGCAGTGTGGCTCGTAGCCTGAGAATACCACCAATCGCTGTTTGTAAGAGGTGGTGCCTCGCTCTGTGGTGGGCAGGGAAGCAGGGCAACATGTGCCAAGGAAAATGGTGCAGGCTACGCAAGTCTGAGCCAACATGACCAGCCTGCAGCAAGAGTGCATCAGCCAGTGTGAATCCCTTGCAAAGAGGCGCCTTAGTCCATGCAACGGCGCCTCGTTTCCACATAAAAAGCAGTGGGTGCCCTGTTCGCCACTCGCATTAGCGGCGACTGCCTGTTTTGATGCAGAAGGCAGTAGAAACCGTGGGCTGGCTGTTTGCCCCCATGTCGGATGACCTGCGGCAATGTGCCCAGAAGTCGGTCGGTTCCATGCACTTCCAACGGCATGCGCTTGTTGGCATGGATGTGTAGCACGTCCGGTTGTGCGAAACACAGGCAGTGCGGGATGGTGCGGGTTGTCAGGTGCCCATGCTGGGACCATGGGCCTCTCTGATGCACACGTCCAGTCTGATGCACACATCCAATGTGATGCACACGTCCAGTTTGAGCCCTAGTGACGGCTGTCATGCATGGCTGTGCACCCCTCTTGCTGTCAGCTCCTGTGTGCGCCCTGCCCACCTTTCTACCTTGCCCTTACCCCCTGCCACCTGGCACTACCTTGCTGGCCGTGAGCAGGCTGGACCCCAAGCTGGTGCGGAGGAGACTGCGCCACCTGGCCGCGAGGTGCGTTTGCTAGTGTCTGCCCTTTGTGAGCATTTTCCAGACCTGCTGGCTATGGCCAGTTGTGCGTAGATCTGGACAGGGGGTGCGGCCACGTGCTGGTCAAGGGAGGGTTCTTTACTCCGCATGATAAGTTGAAGAGTTAAATAGGCTACATGGGCTACATGGACAGCTTTGGAAGCACATAACTGGCTGAACACATACGGTCAAAGCTTATCCTTTGACGTGCAGGCGATGGAATTATGCTGCATCTCATATTGCGACCAAGTTTTTCCATGCCTTCCTTACTTAATTGAAAATAACGACAGCCTAGGTTTCCAGTTGAGGTGTGTCTAAAGTGTGCGCGTGCGCTGCTCTCTTGAAGTGAAGAGTGTTGCTTGCCTGCTTTGCTTATAAAGCGCATGCGCCATGGAACGAAACTCATTTACATGCCCGCCCCCGCCGGATCTCTTGTTGCGTGCCGCCTGTTGCATTTCATGGCTCACACACCTACAGCAACCTGATACAGCAACGCTACTGGTTTTACGCCAATGTGGCCACGCTGCCGCTGACGTCTCTGGCCACGGTAACCGCCCCTCAAAGGCATGGCGCATAGGACTGCCCCTCAAACGCATGGCACATAGGACTGCCCCTCTAACGCATGGCTCATAGGACTGCCCCTCTAACGCATGGCACATAGGACTGCCCCTCTAACGCATGGCACATAGGACTGCCCCTCTAACGCATGGCTCATAGGACTGCCCCTCTAACGCATGGCACATAGGACTGCCCCTCTAACGCATGGCTCATAGGACTGCCCCTCTAACGCATGGCTCATAGGACTGCCCCTCTAACGCATGGCACATAGGACTGCCCCTCTAACGCATGGCACATAGGACTGCCCCTCTAACGCATGGCTCATAGGACTGCCCCTCTAACGCATGGCACATAGGACTGCCCCTCTAACGCATGGCACATAGGACTGCCCCTCTAACGCATGGCTCATAGGACTGCCCCTCTAACGCATGGCACATAGGACTGCCCCTCTAACGCATGGCACATAGGACTGCCCCTCTAACGCATGGCTCATAGGACTGCCCCTCTAACGCATGGCTCATAGGACTGCCCCTCTAACGCATGGCACATAGGACTGCCCCTCTAACGCATGGCACATAGGACTGCCCCTCTAACGCATGGCACATAGGACTGCCCCTCTAACGCATGGCACATAGGACTGCCCCTCTAACGCATGGCACGCATGGCACATAGGACTGCCCCTCTAACGCATGGCACATAGGACTGCCCCTCTAGCGCATGGCTCATAGGACTGCCCCTCTAACGCATGGCACATAGGACTGACCCTCTAACGCATGGCACATAGGACTGCCCCTCTAACGCATGGCACATAGGACTGCCCCTCTAACGCATGGCACATAGGACTGCCCCTCTAACGCATGGCACGCATGGCACATAGGACTGCCCCTCTAACGCATGGCACATAGGACTGCCCCTCTAGCGCATGGCACATAGGACTGACCCTCTAGCGCATGGCACATAGGACTGCCCCTCTAATGCATGGCACATAGGACTGCCCCTCTAACGCATGGCACATAGGACCGCCCCTCTAATGCATGGCACAGAGTGACTACTGCCTCGAATGCATCGCACATAGTGGCCGCCCCTCTAGCGCATGGCCCACAGTAGCGGGCCTGCCCTGGTTGTCTCATCGATAGCAGCAAATGCATGACTGACGGAGCGCTTGGGCTGCTCCTCCCTCTTGCCAGGCTGTGATTGTGCGCAGATGAGGGCTTGTGCTATTGATGATTGGCCGTGCTCAGATGAGGGCGAAGCCTTATGGCATCTGCTTTCATTTCGTAGAAGTGGCCATGGTGGCCTTTTGGGGTGATAAAAGTATACTATTTGCGAGGATATTTAACAACTTTTACTTAACATCTTCTTGTGCTTGTAATTGGATACTTGTTCCTTTCACAAGTAATCATTTTTTTGTTTGTCCGAGCGTAAGAAATGGAAGAGGCATGCGGATGTCCAGAGGGTTTACCCTTTCCTTTCCTTCCGCGCTTAGATGCAGCGCTTCGGGTACGTTTTTTACCACAGGCGGCGCCGCGCCGGAAACACATTCATATGTTGGGTGGCCGGCGAACGCCGGCCAGTTGCTGCTACTACAACTTTTTTGATAAAATTAGTTACTAACCTCCTATTACTGCAGTATTCGCCGCACCGGCACCTAGTAGGGCCAGCCGTCTGGCACGAACCGCGCCGGGCACTTTTTTCGGCCGTCTGGATCCGGCTTTCTTCCGTCCGGATGCGGCTGCCGTGTATGCTGGATCCCGCTCTAAACGAAGCGCTGCTTAGATGCCCCCCGCAGGTCAGACACAACCCCCCCATGCCCCCCATGCCCCCCATGCCACCCATGCCCCCCATGCCCCCCATGCCCCCCATGCCCCCCATGCCCCCCATGCCCCCCATGCCCCCCATGCCCCCCATGCCCCCATGCCCCCCATGCCCCCCATGCCCCCCATGCCCCCCATGCCCCCCATGCCCCCCATGCCCCCCCTGGCCCCCATCAGACACAGAGGTACGGTGGGAGGGCATCGCATTGGCTGCGGGTTCATGCCCAATCAAGTAGTTAATGGGACATGCCAGCTTCTACTTGAGGCCATGACTGGTACCATTGGTTATGCACGTGCGGGCTTGCATTTCTATTTCTCATGATTTGCTCATTTTTATTTTTATTTTTAATAATTATGTATGCGAGGCAATGCCAACAAAATGCATACTTTCGACGCCATCTAGTATCGTCGTAGGCTATGTAGTGTCGTGTCCATGCACAAGTTGGTATATGTCTCTAGAAGGAAACATGCCTCTGCAGCTGGAACACAACCAGTCCACCATGAAAGGTGAGCCTCTTTAGCAACCCTATTTTCTATCTTAGCTGCCTGCCTTCTGCTCACCGATTGACAACAAGGCAACATGTTGGCTTCCATCTATCCACCCCGGCATCCCCCACTCCCTGCCACCATGCCTCGTCATGGGTCCCACCGCTGGCCCCACTCCCAGGTGCTCCCTGGCCCCAATGTGTTCCTGATGTACAACGCCTACCGCTGCCTGGCGCGGTGGCAAGCGTGGAAGGTGTGTCCTGCATTCGTTTCCACAGGGATGTGTCCTTGTTTCAACGGGTGGTGGTGTAGTAAAGGGCCCAGGGACCCCACGGAGCGAGGGGGAGGGGTTGGAGGGGTTGCACATCTGTGAGCTGACCAGTGGGGAGGATTCCTTCTGTTCCAAATTTTGGTATATTCCAGGGTTTGATGCATGCGGATCAGACCATTCTCTGGCGCTGAAGAGGGACGTATCCCAGGGTGCAGTGTGCACATGGAAGAAAAATTTGAGCAGCTTATCAGTGCTTTATTTATACACTCGGCCAACCCATTTCAATGGTGTCATGTGTTTGAGCAGTGAACTGTTTCATGACGTTCATTGGAAACTGGTCAGGGCCACATTTTGCAATCCACCTGTGGGTGATGGCCTTTGCCAGACAATCGCCTCTCTAGTTTATTGGATTAGTGTGGTTGGTTGCTTGCCAGGTTCATAGGAGAGCTTTTCCATTTGTCCATGAATCGCACCCTCCCTTACCTTCCCCATTTTGTCGCTTGTACATGCCTTACATGGCCGCGATGGGATGTAAAACCAGACACCTGATGTCAAGCAAATGGCCAAGCAGATCTGTGATGTGGAGCTGCAGGTCCCTGGGGCCTCCACGCCACCCTGCACACACCCTTGACCCTTCCCAACCCCGACCCACATCAGTGCCCCTCACCCCCCCTTCCCCCTTCCCCCTTCCCCTTGCTTATGCCCAAGGCATGCTTCCTCGTTTACTGGAGTGCAGCTGATCATAGTGCCAAGAAGCTGTCAGGCCTGAGAATTTGCATCCGTTTGATAGCCGCTTGCCTTTGTTGATTGACCACCTTGTCACCATTTGTAGGTTTTCGCATGCTGCGCTACCGCACCATGCCGCATGCAGCAACCGTGTTGCATGCGCATGTGTGTTGCATGCGGCGTACGGCAAGCAAGCATCGGTGGCATGCATGCATCTCATGACGTTTGTACCTGTGTGTGTGCCCGTCCCCACGCCACACACACCCTGCAGGGTTGCGAGGCCATCCTGCGGATGGTGCTGAGCGCCAGCCCCTCTCTCGTTCTCACCAGCTCCGCCGACGCGCTGGCACGTGCCGCGAGGACGATCGAGGCACAGAGCCCGCTGCCGCTTGCAAGTGGAGAACCGCGGCTCACGCAGGCGCAGCCGATGCACGCCCGGCAGCAAGCACAGCAAGCGTCGACACCACCACAGCAAGCACAGCATCACCAACCAGCAAAACCGCCACATCAGCAAGCACAACAGCACCAAGAAGGAGCGTCGCTGCAGCAGGCGCAAGCGGCTGAGGAACCCCCTCCATCGTCCGCCTCTGCTGCAGCCGTAACAGGGGCCTCCCCGGGCACGGGAGACGCCAGCAAGAAGATGGAGGGTGTGCTGGAGTCAGTCGCGCGAAGAGAAGGGGTGACAGGGGGGCAAGGGGTGGAAGACGCCAGAAGCGAGGTGGCAGCGGATGCCAGCACAAGGGCCAGTAGCAGCTCTCCGTCGGCGGACGCCAATGAAGGAGTGACGGCACCACCTGAGGAGGACGAGGTGGACGCGGGCAACCCTGAGGGGGACAGCATGGCGACGCCCGTGGTCTGGCTCCCTCAACATGTCCAGCTGGCAAGTCCTAGGTCTCTTATATTTAACTATCGGTCTTGTTGACAGGGTACTAGTTGACAGGGCTCTTGTATTCAACTATCGTTTCAGTTGAGAGGGTAATAAGTCGTATGCCACGTCGTGTGTGAAAGTTTTTTTTGTTGTCGTGGCTGTGTTTATACCAGGGTCCTTGTTTTGCACGCAGCATCACTGCCATCGGAGGTTACGCAGCTGGTATCCTGGGTTTCTTGCCACAATGCCAATCATCGTCACTACTGGCCACTGCTGCAACCCACATCAGAAGCTCCATAGGGATGATCCGGGGGGGAGGTCACAGGCCAGGTTTGTTGCCTTGTAGCAACTTTAAAAGCCACTCGTTGGTCTCACTCGTGTTCCGCATGGCAAGCGCTTGTTTGTTTTCTTTTGCCTGTTGCTGCCTCTCCGTGCCATGATTTTGTCCTTTCTCCCACTCACAGGTAGCCAGTCTTCTCCTCCCATGAAACAGTGTATGGCCCAGCAATCCGTCTTGTGAGTTGCTTCCTGCCTCATGCGGTGACCAAAACTTCCCAGCAATGTGCTTCCCAACGGCCATGTACTTCATGGACTCGCACACATACCCGCATGTCCGCAAGGGAACGCACTCTCGGCTGACATGATGCCAATTTGATTCGTACGGAGCCTGGTTTGTCCTATATTTTGGACATGCCTATATTTGTGCGCCATGCACGAGTGACCCCTGCGGGTGGAGCATTCCTATCAACTTGCCTGCTGGGTACTTCCGACCTTGGCCGGTGGCATATCTAGCCATGTCAACCAGATCCACATATTTGCTTAGAGGTATCTGTAACCTGCCCCTCCGATTTCCATTTTGCGCTGTTCCTTATGCATCCTATCTTTTGCCCTCCGCCACCAGATTCTGACGCCCTGTGACATGCTCGAAACACTCACCTGCTCCGAGCCGGGCACACCGCTTCTGGCCCCCGTCCCCAAGCCGCTGCTGGAGGAGCAGGTGATGCGCATCTGCCAGTACCTACACCTTGACGTGGACGAGGCAATGAAGTGGCAGGACCCCAAGTACTACACCCGCAGGTGGTGAAGCACAGGGGACAGGATTCGCCCTATTCATGCCGCTGTGGACCATGGTAGTGGTGCTAAAATTCCAAAGTCGTAACTCATGTACCACCAGGGCGTCTGATCTGCGGTAGGCCAAGGATTATGCTTGGTACTGAAGGGTGGAGATGGCAAGGTGGCTTGTAGGATTGAACGGCAATTATCTGGTCTATCCCAGCTTTTCATTTATGGCAGTGACGCCAAGAGCGGGGCACCCTCCTGGGCGTTTTGTGTAAGGAAAGTGAGGGTTCAACATATGAAGGGCTTCACGAAATGAGGACCGCATGCTTTGGTGTGTGTCCATTGTGTGCTTGAATGTGCACTTGTCTTAACTACACATGCAATATATACAGCGTCTACCTAGCATGGAAGCATTGAAATAAGTTGATACATTATCACAACGTGCTTGATCGCGGTCGATCATTTAGGTTGCGCGCATGGGCGGCCACAATATCAATTATCTATAGAACTTTTAAATCAGTCCTAAAAGATTATTTACATATAGGAATTTTGCACATAGACAATTTTCCATAAGCGCATGCATGATTTTAAACCAATAATTTAATTTAATTTAATTTAATTATTTGCTCTTCATAACTACGCAGGCCACGTGGATCGACATATGCGCACATGTGATGAAAAATGCTGTAACTTGGCCGTCAGCGCACGGGGGCTGTGCATGCCCACGCTTGCAGACCGCATGGATTGAGACCTTGATAAATACCGATAATGCATCACCATTAGTATCATGACCGAAACCGGCCTGCCGCCAACCCAGACTCTCCCAACGTTTGCTGGCTTTAGAGTGTCATATGCCAAACCGTTGTGTGCCGTACAGTGGCAACATGCACACCTACAGCTCTGTTAACATGGTACAAGCACGCCATGTTCCCCCTTGCTATTCCACGCGAGGCAGTTTCTGCAGATTGGCACCTTCCCTGTTTACTTATCCAAAGATTCCTCGGCCTTCAATGTCAACAACTCCCCGGGCCACTGCACAAGCCTTTCTGCTTCCGACCCTTTGTCCAAAGGATAAGACAAATCCGCGTTGTCCTCTGTGAATGCCGCCAGTGTGTGCACCCCACGCTGCCCCGCCGACTTCTCCACGCCCTGAGCCGCCCCGATCGTCGCAGCAGCCGCCGGTGACGGGGCGGCCTGCGTGGCAGATGCCTGCGTGGCAGATGCCAGCGTGGTCATAGGCAATGGCATGGCAGCCGCGCCGCTAGTTGGTGCGGATGCCTGCAGGCCTGGCGTCATCCAGTACTTGGAGTGGACGGGCCGGATGAGGGCGTTGGAGACAAGGGCAACACCCAGCAGGCCTGCCATCGCGTACATGGTCGTGTTGTACAGGCCGGGGCTGGGATCGATGGTGCCAGGTGGCACGATCTCCATGAGCCGTGCGATGGTGACCGCCTGCGTGGCCATCAGCTCCTGGAGCTGCGACGTGGGTGCGCCAAACGTGCTCTCAAACAGCGCGGGGTCCACCTGGGGATGTGTGTGCGTGTGCGTGCGCGCATGCGTGTGTGCGTGCGTGTGTGTGTGTGTGTGTGTGTGTGTGTGTGTGTGTGTGTGTGTGTGTGTGTGTGTGTGTGTGTGTGTGTGTGTGTGTGTGCGTGTGTGCGTGCGTGCGTGCGTGCGCGCATGCGTGTGTGTGCGTGTGCGTGCGCGCGTGTGTGTGCGTATGCGTATGCGTGTGCGTGTGCGTGTGCGTGTGCGTGTGCGTGTGTGTGTGTGTGTGTGTGTGTGTGTGCGTGTGTGTATGCCACCGGCATAAACGGAGAATGTCAGCAGGAAGTTTGGTGTGGCAGCAGCAGGGGAAGCAGCAGGGGAATTCGTGCTGGTGACCATAGTAGCCATGCCACCCTAGTAGGCGCCACACGCCGTGGCGCAGTAATGCGTAATAAACAACTATATGCACCAAGTAGTAATGCATAATAAACAACTACATGCACCAAGCAGTAATGCGTGATAAACAAAAATATGCACCAAGCAGTAATGCGTGATAAACAAAAATATGCACCAAGCAGTAATGCGTAATAAACAACTATATGCACCAAGCAGTAATGCGTAATAAACAACTATCTGCACCAAGCAGTAATGCGTAATAAACAACTATCTGCACCAAGCAGTAATGCGTAATAAACAAAAAATGCACCAAGTAGTAATGCGTAATAAACAACTATATGCACCAAAGCAGTAACGCGTAATAAACAACTACATGCACCAAGCAGTAATGCGTGATAAACAACTACATGCACCAAGCAGTAATGCGTCATAAACAACTATATGCACCAAGCAGTAATGCGTAATAAACAACTATCTGCACCAAGCAGTAATGCGTAATAAACAACTATCTGCACCAAGCAGTAATGCGTAATAAACAACTATCTGCACCAAGCAGTAATGCGTAGTAAACAACTATCTGCACCAAGCAGTAATGCGTAATAAACAACTGTATGCACCAAGCACGTACATGCTCAGGTAGCCAGTCTCATGTCTCATCGGTCACTATGTAGTTACTTTATCCTGACCACACGCTATCAACCCACGGGTGCCCACCTTGGACGTGAGGTCGGCGATGGCCCCGTTCACACTGCGCTGCCGGAGGTTCGCAAGCAGTAGCGGCCCCGTGAGCCCTGCCAGGCTCCACGCGGTGAGGAGCCGCCCGTGGATGCCCCCCACGTACTTGGTCCCAAACATGTCTGCCAGGTACGCTGGTATGGTGGCAAACCCGCCACCGTACATGGAGAAGATGGCGGCGGTGACGCCGTAAAACGCCACCAGGGGCGCGAGCGAGGGCTCTTCCGTGACCCACCGCGCCAGTGCCGGGATGGACAGGTAGAGGGGGATGCCCGCGCCAAAGAAGATGAAGTAGGTGTTCTTGCGGCCAAGGTAATCGGACACGGAGGCCCAGCTGACCCTCCCCGCCATGTTGAACACCGACAGCATGAGCACGTAGGTGGCCGCGAAGCTGTTGGTGACGACGTGCGGCAGCGTGGACCCGAAGATGTCGCCCATGAGCGTCTTGGCGACGCCCAGCACGCCGATCCCTGCAGTGATGTTGCAGAAGAGGTTGGTCCATAGCAGCCAGAACTGGGGCGTGCGCAGCGCCGTGTCGATGTGCACGTCGTTGCGCGTGATCATCGGGTTGACCGCGACCGCCGCCTTGCTCTTGTCGTCGCCGGTGGCACTGCTGGCAACCGCCCCGGTCTTGTCATCGGAGGGAGGCGTGTTCCCGGCAGCCTCACCGGGGGGGACCCACCCGGCGGGGCGCCACCCTGGCCTTGGCACGCTGTGTCCGAGGGCATTGTGGTGAGATGCGTGAAGGGGTGGTGGTGGAAGCCAGGAGAAGGGTGATGTAGGAGGAATGGGTCCTCAGAGTGCAAGACAGCAAACGCAAGTTCCTCGATTATAACAAGATACGCGTGCTGCTTGTGCAAAGCCCGGCTGAGGAACAAAACTGCTGTCCAAAATGGTCGAGCGTACTTTGTCATGCTGGAGCATGGCCAGCAGCCATCACGGCAGCAAACCCTGAGAAAAGAGCAAGTTCTTTATTATTCGTAAGAGGGGACGCGTCACATGTGCCATGCTATTGGGAACCCTGTCCCATGCCACCTGTCCCATGCCACCTGTCCCATGCCACCTGTCCCATGCCACCTGTCCCATGCCACCTGTCCCATGCCACCTGTCCCATGCCACCTGTCCCATGCAACCTGTCTCATGCCACCTGTCCCATGCAACCTGTCTCATGCAACCTGTCCCATGCCAACTGTCCCATGAGACTTGTTGCCAAGCATGTGCCCTCCCAAAGGAAAGAGGCGTGCACACAGGAACGTTTACCCACATGAATCAACCTCAAGGTGACCATGCTAGCTGTCTTGCGTGCCCTTGCCAGCTGTCTTGCGTGCCCTTGCCAGCTGTCTTGCTTGCCCTTGCCAGCTGTCTTGCGTGCCCGTGCCAGCTGTCTTACGTGCCCTTGCCAGCTGTCTTGCGTGCCCTTGCCACCTGTATTGCGTGCCCTTGCCAGCTGTCTTGCGTGCCCGTGCCAGCTGTCTTGCGTGCCCTTGCCAGCTGTCTTGCGTGCCCTTGCCAGCTGTCTTGCGTGCCCGTGCCGACTCCGAAAGCAAGCACCAAAGAGTAACAGTGCGTGTACGTATGGACATGGTCATCACGACAAGGGCAAACGTCCTGTGGGCAAGCTCCCTAAGCAATGCAAAGAACCGGCCTCACAATCGCTCAAACACACACACACAGATACACACACTCACACACACACACACACATCTCCCTCCTCACCGGTACGACAAGGCACGCGCGCGCATCCCATGCATGCCAGGACAGCGTGCGCAGGCACGTCCCCTCACCGGTACGAGAACGCGCCCGCCATCATCGCACATGAGTACAGCGCGCCGAGCGCAAAGAAGGCCTCGGCGACGCCCGCGCTGCCCGTGCCCACCAAGTACACGCCCTCAGGGAGACCCTGGACCGGAAGCTTGGCCAGGTCCGCTGCCGTCGCCACCACCACCTCCCGCAGTTCCCCCGCCATGGTGGCCATCCGGCGCCCCGCCTCGGTGACAAGTGGCACGTCGGCCAGGGGTCCCAGGTAGTCCGGTGCCCGGAAGAACCTTGCGAGAAGCGCCTCCTTGAGTGGTGTCGCCAGCATCGCGCCGCCGCCAAAGCCCATGATGGCGAGCCCCGTGGCCATGCCGCGCCGGTCGGGGAACCATCTGATGAGCGTGCTGACAGGGGCCACGTAGCCCAGGCCCAGCCCGCAGCCCCTGCGGGCGTGGGTGGGTGGCACCGAGGGCGGGCGGGGTGGGTGTTGGGACCACAGGCGCATGGGAGCCCAGGAATGTTATGAGCCACGGTGCTGGGCGCCAAGAGGTTGGGTACGGGTGCTGGGGGTGGAAGGGGCCAGACGGATGGTTACCACCTTGTATAAGTGGGCACGGGCAGAAAACTGGAGACTAACCACTTTGTAGGGGAGCCCAACCACCTTGTAGGGTTTGCGTTGCGATGCGGCAGGGCCTACCGCAGGTGTCTGGCTCTTTCTCCCGAATGTTTGGACGGGGTCAACGTGATGTGAATGTCATGGGGATGGCGTATCAGTGCCCTACGCGGTCCTCATGTGCTGGTACCTTGGAGGACATAGTGGGAAGTGAGGAGCAAGAGGTCATGCCAATGACACCCTAGGCAGGGAGGGCAAGAGAACCCTTGCACAGACACTGCACCCTTGGATGGATCCACGATGGTGGACTCACTTGCCATGCGAAGGTCGCCACAGGGCATGCACACAACAAGTCCCTGGATGGGCAATCACACTACATTTTTGGGAAGCAACACCTTGCCATGGGTATTGATGCTGGCATCCGGATGCCACCTGGAGCTGGGAAAGGGCAGGTGGAGTTAAGGGCATGCGTCTATCGGGATGCCAGGTGGTGGAAAGGTGCAGCAAACGGGTGTGGATGGATGATACATGGCATCATGGTTAAGTTTGCTTACCCAAGCACACCATAGCCCGCATACAGCAGTGGCAACTGGTGGGTGAGCACACCCAGCCCGCCCACCATGATGCCGCCTCCCCAGCACAGGGCGGCCAGGGCGCCCACCGTGCGGGGCCCGACCTCCTCCAGCCACTTGCCAGCAATCGCAGCAGCTACTCCCAGGCAGAAGATTGCCGTCGAGAACACAGGGACCTACGCAAGCCGGGGGTGATGTAGATTGCAACCAGCCATGCCAAGTGGATAAGGGGCAGGTCGGTTAGAAGACAGCCGAGTTAGATTGCTAGGAGTGCCGCGGGATCACCAATGCCGCATATGAATACAAGCAATGCCGCCCACTCCACCAATTACCACGTCCGAAAGCTGCCAGTCCAGCGAGCACGAGGCCACGACGCCCACGTCGCGCACGAGCGGTGCGTTGAAGATACTCCAAGCATACACGCTTCCAATGCTCATGTGCGTGGCCAGCGCGGCTGGCGGAATAAGCCACCGATTAAAGCCCTCTGGCGCTGTAATATGCTCCTTCAACATGAATTTTGGGATCCAGCTTTTCTTTTCTTTCTTTTCCGTTTCATCAACATTCGCTGTCGGCGGAGCCACATTGGCCTGCGGTGAGCGATCCTCTCGCTCATTCGCACTGGTGGCGAACGGGCTATTCCAAAGACCACCTGCTCGGCTAAATGGTGGAGAGGATCCCTGGCGACGTGACGCGACTGGAAGATATGGCGCTCTCCATTTCATATATTCCCCAGCGCTTGAACCCTCGTTGACAATACCATATGGGGAGCCTAAACCCCGGGCACCGCCCCCGCTGGAGGAGACGGCACTGCGGAGCGATCTCCATGCCGAGCGGAATAGTCTGACCGCCATAGCTATGGCAAAACGGTCAGGCTACCGTCTTTAGTGCCATACTACAGTGCCAACCGCCATGGCCCGGTGTCGCGGAGGGCCTGCACGTGCGTTCTATCTGCACGCCAGCACACAGCAAGAAGTATCAACGGAGCGCGGAAAAGCGCGACGGAGCGAGTGGGGAAACTGGAGGCAAGGGTGAAAGGATCACAACCTGCCTAGCTGGATGGTGAGATTATTCTCGGCTGAACTGCCGGGATCGATAGTTCGATACTCCGCAGTCCGCGCCGGGCGTGGGACACAACAACATGAACATGATTGTGCTGCGTTGAGTGGAGTTGAGTTTATTCCCGCGCAACAACATTTCCGGTGAAATGCGCAACAACATGATTGTGCGGCGTGGGACACAACAACAACAACAACAACAACAACAACAACAACAACAACAACAACAACAACAACAACAACAACAACAACAACAACAACAACAACAACAACAACAACAACAACAACAACAACAACAACAACTCCGCGCGGGATCTGGAACGGCAGGATTCCACGTAACTACCTAGTTGTTGTTGTTGTTGTTGTGTTCCACGTAACTACCTAGTAGGAGCTGCTATTGACAAAGGAGGTAGGTATAGCGGTAGGAAAAACCGCTATAGGTACGTTCCAAATCTCTGATGCCCACGTGCGGCGTGGGTTTAGGGTTACACCTTGTAACAACAACAACAACATTGCGGTGGACTTGAGCCAGGACGAAGCTGGACAGCTTTTGGCCTTTGGACTGCCAGCAGTAAAGGCAAACCTGGCACGCCATGTCTACTGCAGGCTGGCAGCAAAAGAATGCTGTCTTGGACATGGAAAACTTCCCAAATTATTTTTGAGGCTGCAAGCTGCAATGCAACTTGCAGCGGAGAGCCAGCAAAGTTGCTTTATTACCCCGACGCAAGCTCTTCCCAGTATAATTATTGGGTGATCTCTCGGACTACTTCAAAAATTGCGGCATATAGGAAAAGTCATTCACTCCTTGTGCTGGACACTGGGTTTCGCCGTGCAGCGAGATGAATTGATCCTTCGACAGGATTGTGGAGAACTTCCATTGCACCGCTACGAAGAGGCAACATATAGTGGCCGCAGCTTTATTTTCTACCTGGTAATCATGTCAGCTTTCACAGCACGCTATTGTTCAGGTTCGCCTTCCCTGGAGACATGGACTAGCCAGCACGTCACGGCAACCATTCAGAGACGCACGTCTGCCTTCACTCATGTTCCCCTATCTGGATGTGCCAGTGGAGTGAAATTCTTCTGCTCTCTGGCCCAAGGAAACCTGGTCAGAAGGAATAGATTCGGCAAATCCTGCCCGCAGCCGAATAAACCGTGCCTGCTGGACAGGCATGCATTCCTGGGGAAGCCGGTGGCGGCGCACCATCGGCAACACTCGTTGGCGCTGTCTGCTGTGGCTAACCCAACAGGCCCGACGGACGACTTGACATGGGAAAAAGTTTGGCGCCAGGTTGTGCATTTTTTGCGGCAGCAGCCGTCGCGCTTCAAGGAAATATCTTGGCCGTCCTGGCAGTTTACCCTACGCGACACGGCGTTTGTGCTGCTAGGGGTTTTCATCATGGTGATTGTAATTAGCACCATCGACACAATCTTCACCTTCTTGCTATCTTCAGCAGTGAGGCGAACGGGGTAATCCTGCCCCAAAGGCCGAAGGCTTATTACGGTAAGCTTCACGCGTGAGGCTTGACGCCTGTCCACCCTCCTAGGGCTGCTCGCCCTGTCATGCCAACTTGCGCTCAGCTGCACCTGTTGTCGATAACAACGAGCCATACCCCAGTTGGAGACATAGCCTGAGATGCCACCGGTTCCTTTTTCTGTTCTAGTTAAGCCGTCGACCCAAGACAGTTGTCTAGTTGCATGGTTGCATTTTAGCTTGGCCACTAGCGCAGCGAATTCTGGCACTCAATTCCTGGCGATGCGTTCCATGCGTGCTGGCAGCAGGCACACTGGACACCATCATATCAGTGGTTGGTGACAATATACCTCGACATGGAATGGGTGCCCTGTGTCTTTTCAGCTGTGGGAAGGGGGCCTCTGGTGCATCTGATTAATCAGTTTATTTGCCCACATAAGCCCACGCTCTTGTGGTCGCTGCTGCTGCTGAGCATGTAAGAGACTTGTGTATCACCATGCCCTTGTACAAGATCATACTCTGAGGCTGTGCCGCATGCCTTGAGTGGCCCATCATGCCAGGGAGTCATCTGCATGCATGCTCGGGTCACGCCAATCTCCTGAACTCGTA
This sequence comes from Mesostigma viride, assembly GCA_009746045.1. Taxonomy (NCBI): domain Eukaryota; kingdom Viridiplantae; phylum Streptophyta; class Mesostigmatophyceae; order Mesostigmatales; family Mesostigmataceae; genus Mesostigma; species Mesostigma viride. The sequence continues at coordinate 838,290 of RPFO01000392.1, read as the reverse complement.
GCGCTATGTGAAGAGGATATGGCAATGGTTACTGGACATACGAAAAAGGTACCTTAGCTCACGAGTACAATCAATAAAAAAGTGTGTGTATGACGTTCAGATGTCGTGCATGCGCTGATCCTCCATGCACGGTAGGCATGTGCACAGGTATTTGCTTGTCCACACAACTATATGCATCCTGATCCCCCAACGGGGACACGAGACTAATTAATTAACTAATTAATGCATCCTAAACGACTCAACAAACGCGGATAAGATAACAGAAGCCGCTCGAGCTGCCAACCATGGTAGCTCAAGCCTGCATGCCGTTATCTTTTCCACGTTGTGGAGTCATTCAGGATGATGAATATTTATGAATCGATGTATGGCCGGAGAATATGCTGATTGGGCATTATATATCTTAAAAAATATAATTACTTACAGCAGAGTAAAGGCACCCACGTAAAAATAAACAAAGCCAACGCTAACAAGAGATACCACGACAAAACAACTATACAGCCGGCATGGTCCCGACACTGGATCCACACCGCGGAATGAAGTAAAGCAGCCTAATAACCGTGCTGCGCCGCAAAGTCAGCTCGTGTGCGACGGAGCAAGATGTCAGCCATAGCCCAGGTTATCGCTACCCAAAGGCGTTGGCGCCAATATACTCTGATCAGACACTCCGCAAAGGTGAAAACCTTTGCGTTCAGTGCCAGGCCGCGGAAAACGCGGAAAACCAATATACGATGTACGTCCAGGTCCGCGCTGACCAAGGGGCCCGCTGGCCCTCCATGCAGCGAGGCAGGAACATCCTCTTGATTTTAAGTGAGGCTTGACTATTCTTGATGTCGGGCCTGCGTGTGCTGACACATTATGCTTCATTGATCGATAAATAGTGTGAACTGTTGGCAGTCCGCACAACCACTGGCTGCACCCCTAACTGGGGAATGATGTCCCTCTACACACTAGGAATAACTTTGTCTAACTTAATACACCAGTGGATGATGATTCCCGTACATACCCTGACAATCCACATTTAGAAAACTGGCCCCAGCCCTACTTTTCATGGCTCTAAATGACCCTTTCAAGCACTGTCTCTGCAGGCAGTTCCAGGCAAATTCATGATTCATCAATCCTCGTCATCCATGAGCTGCGACACATCCGGCATGTCGTGGATGTCCTCCTCCACCGCGCGCCGGCCAGTGGTGCCCTTCCCTGCCGCCCCCTGGCTGTTGCCCATGACCACATCCTCACTCTCCCGCGGCTGCCCACGGCTGGATCCATGCTGGAGCTCGCGCCGGACCTCAGGAGTGATCTGTGGAACACAAGGCAAGCGCGGACAATTCACAATGCTAATTAGCAAGGGTTGCCTAAGAATAATGCAAGGAATGCTGGGGAAAATGCAAGGAATTGCAGCCAAGGCTGGGTGTGGCATCTCGAAACCCTCGCATGACCCAGGGCAGGTGTCTGCGTGCAAGCAGACACTGCCCTACGCGTGGGGACCGCACAGCTACTTGGACCAACGGTACAGGATATGGCACGCGCGACGGGAGGACAGGGGGTAGAGAGAGCTGCTCCAAACGCGCAGGCAAAGAAGAAAAGGAAAGGACCAGTCTACCTGTCTGGTAGACACTGTATTGGTGAGACAGTCACCGCCCTGACCATGTCATGCATCGGCCAAACTATGCGATTGTGCCTTGCCAAGAGCAACTGGATGACGGTTCTGTGAAAAACAAATGCGTATGGTGCCGCAAGGCCCTCAAATGACAGTCAAGTGGGTCACCTACTCCCCAGCTCTCATCTGCGCATCAATCAAACATGTCACACACGCATCAGACAGAGAAGAAACACAGTCTTCCTCATCGACTAGGACAGCCATGAACACAGACAAGGGTGTCATGTCTCGAGGTGTCATGTATCAAGTGGGGTGGATGTGGCTACACCCTGCCTGCGCGTACGTACGCAGCGCCGCACTTGATTATGTCCGGTCAAGTCCCTCACCCAACCTCACAAACACTGCTAGCGAGTGGCAAGGCTGGCATGATAGTGGCTGGCCATTTTACCCACCCCCCTGTTATTGTTGTTGTTGGGTTTTATTTTTATTTTTTTCTCTGGCAGTGACCGGTCTACACTCCGCCCAGCTGGTAGTGGTTGGGTCTACAAGGATCAGGAATCATGACCCCTCATACGCGCCCACCTGGTAGTGGTTATGCTTGCGTAGCAGGTGCCGCAGGTTCTCCTTGTCCTCCGGCCGCAGGTCGTGCTTGTAGCGCTGCACCAGCGTGAGCAGCGCCTGGTGCCACACCACGGGCAGCTCGCGCTCGTCACCCTCAAACCGCACAAAGTGCTCCACCAGCGCGTCGATCACCTGCACATGTCCGAGGAAAAGAACGATCAGCGTGTTCGTTCAAGTAAGAAAAAAAAGGGGGGGACGCACACACAAGGGGTGGTGAGAAATGGGCAAGAGGCGGGGTGAAATGGGCCGAGGTGAGATAGAGTACAGAGTGTAAAGGGGGCCCGAGGTGCAAAGGGGGGGAGAGTAGAGAAGTGATGGGCAAAGGGAGCAGAAATACTCCGCGCGTCCCTCCCTTCAGCAGGTACCGGCAGGCAGGCACTAAGCCAGCTACAAGCCAAACAGGGTGAGAAAGGGGCGAGTTGGATCACCATAACTCTATCTGCGCTAGAATGCCATCCTGCGCCAGATGGCAACACGCCGTGCCTGGTAGAGCAACCCGCTGCCCATCCCCCCCTAATAATTAATTAATTAATTAATTAGACTCGTGCTCCCGTTGGGAAGTCACGGAGCATTAACCCCGATGGATGGATGGATGGGTGCAAACAGTCCTACCGGTCTAATCTATCTACATCAGCTACCTACAACATCTATCTAAACAACATCACTAACTACAACAGCTATCTCCCCCTGTAGCACGGACACGCTCACCAACTGTCGAATCCCTACCCACCTCGCTCTTTCCCCACCCTACCTCACCTTGCTGCCACCACCAACCTACTCTACCTTGCTCCCCCTCTTCAATATGGCAGCAGCAGGGAGGGGCAGGTGGGTGGGTGGGTGGGTGGGTGGGTGGGTGGGCGGGCGGGCGGGCGGGCGGCGGGCGGGCGGGCGGGCGGGCGGGCGGGCGGGCGGGCGCGGGCGGGCGGGCGGGCGGGCGGGCGGGCGGGTGGGCGGGCGGGCGGGCGGGTGGGCGGGCGGGCGGGCGGGCGGTCGGTCGGGCGGGCGGTAGGTAGGTAGGTAGGTAGGTAGGTAGGTAGGTAGGTCGATAGGTCGGTGGGTGGGTGGGTGGGTGGGTGGGTGGGTGGGTGGGTGGGTGGGTGGGTGGGTGGGTGGGTGGGTGGGTGGGTGGGTGGGTGGGTGGGTGGGTGGGTGGGTGGGTGGGTAGGTAGGTAGGTTGGTTGGTTGGTTGGTTGGGTGTTGGTTGGTTGGTTGGTTGGTTGGTTGGTTGGTTGGTTGGTTGGTTGGTTGGTTGGTTGGTTGGTTGGTTGGTTGGTTGGTTGGTTGGTTGGTTGGTTGGTTGGTTGGTTGGTTGGTTGGTTGGTTGGTTGGTTGGTTGGTTGGTTGGTTGGTTGGTTGGTTGGTTGGTTGGTTGGTTGGTTGGTTGGTGGATGTGTGTGTGTGTGTGTGTGTGTGTGTGTGTGTGTGTGTGTGTGTGTGTGTGTGTGATGTTCCTGATTGGCAAGCAGATTCCCACACCGAACACTACCCTTGCATGGATAGGGTCAGCAAAGCCACACACAGAAACTGCTCAAGCCGTTGCAGGCTAGCGCCAGCTAGGTCCAACCCACGCCGTTGAAAGCTAGTAAATGCTAGCGATTCCATGCAAACAACTTCTATGGGAATACGCGGCGACCACCCACCTGGTAAAAACTAATGCCGTTTGGTGCAAAGCATAGCTAATGCCACTGTCCACACCCACCCTGCAGGCGGTTAATGCCAGCACACCCCATAGACAGTTAGTTCCGTCACCTCCACCCACCTTGTAGGGGAAGGCGTACTTCTTGTCCATGAGCACGCGCAGGAAGAAGGAGTTGGTGCCCGAGTAGGGCATCTGGGCTATTTTTAGCGCAGCCACGCTCGCGTGTAGCACCGGTATGGACACCTTCTGGATCACGCTGGACAAGATCACCGCCTCGCGCAGCGTGCAGTCGCCAGCAGCGCACAAAGGCAGTAGGATGCCCTTGAAGAATGCCGCCGGCTTGTAGACCGACTTCTTGAGCGCCTGGGGGCGTGGCGCGTGTGGGGTGGGGATGGGGGGGTGGAAGTCGGAGTGCGGGTGGGGGAGGGGGAGTGGGAGTGGGAGTGGGAGGAGGGGAGGTGAGATGTCCAGGATGAGCAAGGCGAGATACTGGAGACAAGGCAAGGCCGAGGCAACAAGAGGCAAACACAAGGTAGTAGTACCAGAACGTCCCCACAGAGGAACCCACGCAAGAATGGTCTGACAGATGACCCGACGACATCTTACAATCAGCCACTGAAGGGTCCTATTCTGTCAACACAGGCAAGGGTCCACACATCGACTTTTCACGCAGTGATACATGAACAGTACACGAATAGCTCCGAAAACTTGGAGAGCTGAGAACTTTCATGACCACAACTCCCACAACACGATCAGGGATATGAAGCTGTACTTGATGTTGTGAAAATAGCGAGTATTCTCCCACAGCCCGGGCTCCAGGCAGAAGCTAACGTAACAGCCCACAAATAATAGATGCAGAATAATTCTACCTGCCATGGCACACATACTTCGCTCATATCAAAGGCACGGGCTGTGATTGCCACCTAGAGAAGGATGAGGGGGTCTCTTACACTGGCACACAACCCCAGCCCCAGGTGAGCGTGTGACAAGCTTCTCCACGCATGCACATCCGGTCAGCTATGCGTGGACAAGGGTACCAGATGCCAGACTGACGGTAGCAAGTGCTCGCCATGTAACACAATGCACCCTACTCCTCCTTACTCCATGCTCACGGGTGTTCGCGTGGCTACAGAAGCAGAAGACTTGTGTTACTGCGTGCACCTGGTAGAGTGGGAAACTCTCTTTCAATACCTGCCGCCAGGGCTCACATGGTAAAGCGCAAAGTGCAGTCGCTTCTGCGCACCTGGTATGGATAGAAACCTCATTGCCTCACCTGGTAGAGCGCAAAGTGCAGTCGCTTGTGCTCAGCGATATCGGACCGCATGCGCGGCAGCAGCACCAGGTTGTAGAAGCGCTGCGCCATCTTCGCGTTCAGGTTGGACGCAAACAGGCGGGTCGCCACAAACACGGCACCTGGCGACCACTCCTCCGGTTTCGTCAGGTACATCACCTCCTCCCAATTGGACAGCGCAGGTAGTATCTTGAAGGCTTTGGGGACCTTGCCCGCCGTGTAGCGCTTGAGCAGCGTGCCCACCCCCTGGTATACTTCGATCACCTTGGGGTCCAGGTCGTGGGGGACGAGATCCGCGTCGTCGGCCCCCGTGCCCAGCCCGACCTCGGATTGCTTCTCGCGGATCTTGTCCATAATCATTTCTGATAATGTCCGCGTCGGCATCGCGTCGCCGCCCAGGTTAGCCGCGAACGCGGCCATGGCCCGCTCATCCTCCTCCGTCACCCCCGCACCGTCTTCGTACCCGTCGTGCTGGTACATATCGTCATCTTCATCCTCGTCCTCACTTCCATCGTCGAAGGATATACCATGGACGCCTGCCCCAGACAGGGTTTTCTTACCCTTCTTCCCGACTGGGACAAGAAGAGAGGCGTCACCGTACCGTTCCTTCACCGCCTCGTACTCAATTTCCTCCCGCTGCTCCCGAGCTTGCTTCATGATTTTCCGGCTGATCCGCTTCTCCAACAGGTTTTCGGACTTATCTTCCTCCTCATCTTCTTCGACAACCTTGGCTGCCCGCTTCGTCTTTCGGGACCCTTTGCTGGCATTAGACGCCAGCTCGTCTAGCTCGAGCTGTTCCCCCAAACCATGGGCATGAGCCTCCGAAGCGCGCATCCGTTTCTTCTTGTCCTTCATTTTCGCTGTCAGCAAAATAAACTAGCCTTCCCCCCGCAAAACATATACCGCTAAACTAAATTTTTTGAAGGAACGCGGTAAGCCTACGGGTACAAATGAGCTGACGAGCTTCGACGAAGTGGAAAAAAGTCGGCTGTTGTCTGCCACGGTTTTCGGCCGCTCGGGATCGAAACTGGCATAACTCGGGCTCGGGAGCGAAACAGCTGGTGGCCTGTGCGCAACTAGCCAACTACGCACTGGAAAGTCGCTGGGCAGGGCGTCTGGAAACTGCTGGCGTAATGCACGGCGTCGGCGCGGCGTGATTGCCATTTTCGTATGTATGTACGGAGATGATCCACGCCCCAGGGTCTCATCGTCCAGGGGAGCTTCGTGCCAAAGAAAGCGCGCGCTTGGTCGCGTGCTTATGTGGCACGGTTGTGGCGAAGTTACAACACAAGTGCTCGTCATTGCATGAACGTTGCGTAAATCAGCTGGGCTGCTTTCTGTGCTTGCGGCTCCTGTGCGAGGCATGCTCTGTGCTCCCGTGCCACGAGTTACACAACGGCAGTCATTCTGGGCAGGTGCCTCCGAGAGCGCGAGCCACGGCATGTCACGGACCTGAGTCAGGTCGTTTAGCCGAAAAGTGATACCGTCGGCATTACCGCAGCTTGCATTACGCTGCGTCAATAATCGGGCTCGTCTGCGTTCCGGCCAACGGATGTAACGATAGCTTGTAAACCTCACTCAACGCGCTAAGATAATTTTCGCGACATGGCGGTTGCCACAGCAAGCGCTGGCAGGCTCGTTACGGTCGTCCTAGGTGCAGGTAGTAACCATGACGAATTTTTGAATTACCAGCGGCGGATAATTGTGATGTGGTGGCCTCTGTTCGTCTCATCCCGCATCTTGGGCACCCGAAATTGTATTTTGTTTGTAACATTTACATTATTGGAGAACGGTTCCTGATCACTTTGTTACGTTTTACTCTGATACGTGATCCGTAAGCGCTTCTCATGCATCGACAGCTTGTCGGCGTACCTCTGATTATTACGCGTGTGGAAAAGTTCATGGGATAGCCTTAGCTGACAGAATCTGACATATGCCGATCCAGGTCCTATGCCCTCCTGTGCCTTGTAGGCGTTTGCTCATTTTGCTTAGGATTTTCTCATAGACGTGCATTCATGGTATTGGCCAAGTAAGGTTGGGAGATCCGGCGTTGAAGTGATGCATTAGGGGCATTAGTGCTTATGCTCTGGGATTTGTGAGTGCTAGCGCCTGTTTGGTTATCATATTAAAATTGAGAGCCTTTGTTGGAGAGCCTTTATGTAGGATGACCTGGTGATCGGATGTAACCGTCCTATGGCGACTGGTCACTTTGTTTGATGCGGTAGCGCAGCCGACAATTATTATGCCACCCTGTTCCAGCCTTGAAGGTGTATTCCGTAGTGGTCTGCTGACCGAGCCGTACAGCAGGTGGACGCATTACATGCCCAAGTACTGGTTTACGGTCCTGCCTGCTGTTAATGTTTATACCTTGCGGGTGTGTGGAGCCTACCTTGCCTTCCACCAAATGTCACAAATAATGGGTTATCTTGGCATGTGCTTGTCCAGGTTTCGGAGGCGCTTATCTCTACAACAACAGCGGCAATGTGGGGGAGTTGTTCTCGGAGCTGTCCAAGGTAGGGTGCGCGGTGACGCCTGTCCAAGGTAGGGTCGGGGAGAGATAACAAACATGTTCAAATCAAGTCGGCTACAGTGTGGGGCCACTCCTCATGCGTGGTGCTATTGAGGGTCTGCAGTGGGAGGGGTCGCATAGGGTTGAATATGTTAGGGGCCTCTGGCCCCTCGTGGGATAGTGGAGGAGGGGGGAATGCGTTGAACCTCTTCCTTGTGTCTGTGTTTGCCTGCCAAACTTCCCTGCCAACCCTTGATGCGTCTCTGGGCGCGGAATGGCTTGCACAATAGGTCGCCAGTTTAAGTGCTGTCAGCAGCCTACATGGGGACCTCTTTTTGTTTGTCGGTGAGAGGAATGACCGATCTCCAGCCACGCGAATCAGTAAACATATGGGTGATTTGGCGGACGGATGGTGGGGGCATAGATGAATGGCTGGAAGCATATTAGTTCCTTGCTCTAATACGGAGCTCGCAAGACTCGGTGGGGCCCCGTGGTGCCGGCTGCAAGCTGCATGTGCCACCCTGTTGCCTTCCTCTGCACACAGCAAGGTCGCTAATGCATGCTATACTCGGTGGGGCAGTTCTCGCCGCCTTCATGTCATGCAGTTCCGTGGCTTGGTCGGGATCGCTGTGGGGAGCTCGGATGTAGGCAGCCTTGAAGCCGCGGAGAGGCTGGCTTTCCTTGCATGGCTTGCGTTGCGGTGGGTCCTTGCTTGTCATCTCTACAGACCGCGTCCGAGTGGATCCATGGCCTACCCTGTGCCCATAATCGCTTGCTGTGTGCGCTTGTGTGCGTCCTTGCGTTTTGTTTGTCCTTGCGTGGGTGGGTGCCTCTGGGTTTCTCCCTGTGTGTTTGTGCTTGTGTGCTTGTGTGTGCGTGTGTGTGCGTGTGTGTGTGTGTGTGCGTGCGTGCGTGCGTGCGTGCGTGCGTGCGTGCGTGCGTGCGTGCGTGCGTGCGTGCGTGCGTGCGTGCGTGCGTGCGTGCGTGCGTGCGTGCGTGCGTGCGTGCGTGCGTGCGTGCGTGCGTGCGTGCGTGCGTGCGTGCGTGCGTGCGTGCGTGCGTGCGTGCGTGCGTACGTGCGTGCGTGCGTGTGTGTGTGTGTGTGTGTGTGTGTGTGTGTGGTGTCTTTGTGTGTGTATTCACAAAATATCAGACTTTCATCCGGCACATGGCCAAGTCCAAGCAAGAGGGTGGCGAGGGGGCGGACTCGTCCTGGCCAGCGTGGAACGTGCGCGGGGCCACCGAAACGTCCATCCAGGGACTGCAGCGACAGGTGGGTGTCCAGCAGGTGCTAGCAGGTGTGTGACATGTGTACGACAGGTGGGTGGCTAGCCATACATGCGCACAAGCTCTTTTGTTTAATACCATATCAATCATAATATCATGCAGCTCAGTGACAGGTGGGTGGCTGGCAGGTGTCTGGCAAGTTTTCGACAGGTGGGTGGCTGGCCAGCCGTGCATGCACGCGAGTGTTTCCATCAAAGGTCCCAGCAGCTCTGTGGACAATTAGGCATGCGGCGTGGTGGTTGGGAAGGGAAAGGGGTGGTGGAAGAAAGCCTTTGGTGGGAGAAATCTGGCCTTGAAGAAGAGGTGGCGAAGGAGGAAGTGTCAATGTAGAATAGATGGTGGTGAAGGAGAGGTGCACGTGCGCCCCGAACTGCTCACAGTCCATGCTCCATATTGTTGGCAGCAACCCCACCACTGCACCTTGGCAGCAATCCCACCATCACGCACATCATATCGCTCACCAGGCAAAGCACCAGAGGTGGGAGGGTGTCTCATACTGGGCATCGCTTTGTCGGTAGCATTGGAGAAGAATTCTGACCCTTCCCGCTCATTGGTCCCACCACCCACCACCCACCACCCACCACCCACCACCCACCACCCACCACCCACCACCCACCACCCACCACCCACCACCCACCACCCACCACCCACCACCCACCACCCACCACCCACCACCCACCACCCACCACCCACCACCCACCACCCACCACCCACCACCCACCACCCACCACCCACCACCCACCACGTATCTCCCATCATCTGCCCTTACTTGGCAGGTGGAGCGCATGGCGTCGGAGATGCACAGCCTGCTGGCGACGGCCCGCGGCGTCACTGTGGTGCACGCGGGCCAGAACGGGTCCTCAGGCCGCAGCGTACTCTTGCCGCTGGCGTTTGTCGCGGTGGTTGCGGGAGGGGGGTACCTATACTACAAGGTGCGCACCTTGAGTGTCTCCTTTCTCCCTCTTAAGGGGCGTGCCTGCCCGAGCATCCGCAGTCACCGACTGCGTGCATGGTCGCTATGAAGCGTGGCTATCGCTGTAGTGGCAAGCATCCATGCAGGCTTGGCTTGCCCTCTCAAAGCGTACACCAAAAGGGCTGCGATTGAGTGGGAGGGATGACTGGGCAGAGCGGCAGGGGGGTAGCTCAGAAATAAGTGCTGACCGTACTCGCGTTGTCACTGTGGGGTCTTCGGGCTGGCTGGCTGGGCGCAATAGTGTAACCACCTGCCAGCTCCAGCGCATGCTCCATTTATGGGTAGGTCGGTAGGATGGCCATTGGGAGGAGACCGCATAACAGGGAAATGGGTGAGTGTGCTGCAAGCATGTTGGTGGTGCATTCATACTTTCCTTTGGTCAACAGCGCATATTTCTGACCTTATTCGCGCAGGCTTCATGGTTCAGGCCGCTACCTCATGCATCCCGCCCTGCTCGCTCATGCTTGATATCCGTGGCCTGCTCCGTGTGTCTGCGTGTGCTGTGTGACGCGGGTGCCCATGGCACTGGATGCCCCATCTGCTCATGCATGGGGTCATGGGGTCATGATGCATGGGGCGGCTGCAGGGCATCAAGCTGAGTGACATCATGTACGTGTCGCGCCGGTCCTTCAAGGGGGCGGTCGCGCAGCTGGGCGCAGGGCTGGACAGCCTGTCCTCCAAGATCGCGGTAACTGCTGGCGCACGCCTCACTCTCGGATCGTTTCAGTTGCCTGCTATTGGATTTCTGTGTGGGGTCACGGTGACGGATGACACCTTTATCATTGAATGGGTGCTGGTAACTACTGGCATGTGGGTGGCGGTAACTACTGGCATGTGCATCGTGTTGGTTGTCGCCTGATGCTCCATCCCTTTGTGAGGAACCAGCGTCTACTGGCCGGCCACTACTCTTGCGTGGTTGGCTGTGACCGGTGTCACACATGCTGTGCTCCTTGTCACCTGCCGTCAGGTCTTTGTGGGGTCACACTTCACAGTGACTACTGGCACCGACCTTTGTGGGGAATCGCGCTACAGTGACTACTGGCGCCAACCTTTGTGGGGATTCGCACTACAGTGACTACTGGGGCCGACCTTTGTAGGGATTCGCACTACAGTGACTATTTGCGCCAACCTTTGTGGGGATTCACGCTACAGTGACTACTTGCATGCATGCGATGTCGCTGTGTGCATTATACCTAGGCTCGCATGGCGCCGCGGCTCCTGTCGTGCCACACGCAAGTGCATGCTTACGCATCCCTGGGGGGCTCTTGTGGCGTGCGAGCACTGTATGCGTGCAAGCGTGCGTGCTTGGGTGGTCCCCCCTACACTATGGCAACACCTTACCGGTGCGTGCACGTGCCAATCATGCCTCTGTGTGGGGGGGCCGTGTGTGTGATGGCACGACGTGCTCTTCACCCCCCCAGGCTGTCAAGCAGCAGCTGCATGCGCGGCTTGAGGCAATGGGCCTCAAGATGGAGGAAGGGATGGCGGACATTCGGTCGGACGTTTCGAGCGTGGACAACCGCGTGCGTGACATGGGGCGCGAGGTCGCGCAGGTCCACCGCAACCTGCAGCGCGTGGGGGACGATGTGGCGGCTGTGCAGGCGCTCATATCGGGGCTGGTGCGTGTGGCAGGAGAAGTTTATTCATGACCCGGTGCATCGGCGAGTGTGGTCGTGGCCAGAGCTGCACTGCCCTTGCTGCATTACCCCTGCTGCATTGCCCCTGCTGCATCGCCCCTGCTGCATCGCCCCTGCTGCATTGCCCCTGCTGCTTTATGCCCTCTTTATTGCCCCTGATGTAAGCCAGGCTCATGAAGCCAACAAGCTGTCCACACGCTGCGTGCCTAGGTTGTTGGTCCCGTGTCTTCATTCCGCATGCTTGGTGGACTCAGTGGTTGGTTTCAGATTTAGGTTGTCGGTTCCAGATTTAGGTTGTTGGTTTCATGCTTTCCACCTGGACGCCCTTGTCGTGCATGTCAGGTGGTTGAATTATTGGCATTGCCTGCGACAGATGGAGCCCGTACTCGGGTGCTCTGGGTTGGGAGCGTCAATCCCTAATCGTTGATGTGCGGTTGATATAACTCACATAAAATAGATGGCTATCTGTCTATGTTAATGGTGGGTCGCTGACCTTCTACTTCCGGAATGGGCCCTGCACACATGTGCGTGGTTGTGGGTCCTACGCTGCCATTTCTGCGCATGCGCGTGCATGTGTGGCCTGAATGGAACGGGTGTGTTCGCTGGAATGCGCTCGTTGACAGGAGCTGAAACTGGACGGCGTCGCCTTGAGACAGGTGAGACTGGCAGCCCGCGGCGAGCCAGCGCATAAACGTTAGCGGTGTTTCCCACGTTGCATGCGTACGTGCGCGTGGCATGACATGAAGGAGGGTTTATAGTGACATGAAGGAGGTTTGTGGGTGGCTTCGCTCGTGGGAGTGCATGGTCCAGCATTAATTTGCGTATGTGCGAGAGATGCGCTTTTCCGAGTATGGAGTACATGGGTCACCCTCGAAGCACCACATTTACGACATGCTGAAATGTATCTCACACTGTCATCTTTTTGGAATACTACGGCTGCATCGCAGTCAATAGCGCTCGACCATGGTGGGCTAACTAACAGGGACATGGTTGTGCAAGGGAGCCCAGGTATCTGGGGGTGGAGCTTTGTGGGTTTTGTAATAGGGATATATATGCGAGCATGCACCGTCTGACATATCGTGCAGACATGCCGTGCACGGTGGAGGTTTCGCACCCTGCACTGCCCCCCACCTGCTGTAAATGCTTGGCCACTTCATCTACGGACAGAACGCAATGGCCCTGAAGGGTTTTTTTTTTTTTTTTGGGGGGGGGGGGGGCTGAGGGTTGGGGGTTGAGGCGGAGATCACCCCAGCATACTCACACTGTTGCCAACATGCCTTTCGCCCCCCCGCTCCGTTGTGATGCGCTCTCAAATCCATCCATCCATCCATCCATCCCCGAACTGTCCGTCTTGTGCCCCTTCCTCCGCTGCTTCCTTTCTTTCCCCTCTCACGTGCTCGTTCCGATCCGTGTGGCTGTGCTGTCCGTCGCAGGACTTCACGAACAAAGGCATCTATGCGCTCTGCGAGGTGGCCGGCAAGCTGGGGGCGAGTGCCGAGGGGCTGCAGGTACGCATGCTGTGCCTTGTGCTGCGTACCAATGTTGGCCTAGCGTGGAAATGATGGGCAACGCCTGGGCCCTGCGTTGGGGGGCATTCGTCATGGGGACCGGCTGGGCAGCGCTAGCAGCACGGGATGGATGGAGTCGTGAATAGGTGCTGGGCCAGGTAGATGGGCAGACCGCAGAGGCATGATTTGTGCGGTGTGGCGGTCACAAGCTACGTTTCTTGCGGGGACCGCGCAGATAACCATGAGCATGGGCTGGGGTGTGGTCATGGATGGATGCCCGTGTTCTTGACGAAACGTTTGCTAGCTACTGCTGCCCGTGTTGTCCCGGATACTGCCATATGCCACAAGTAGCGGCCACCTTTGGGAGCTCGCCTCCGTTGTATCCACTGTGGTCATGTCGGGCATTACTGTGCGTTATTGCGTCGTCCTCAGTTGCCATGTCCAGCCAGCATGCCGCACGGTTTTACTTGGGATGAGGCTCCCCCCCCCCCGCCCCGTCCCACATGGGGCCGTGGCATGGCACTAAGCTTGACGTGTTGTTGCTGCCCTGTGAGGGTGTTTGGGCTCACCTGAGGGTGTACGCCGGTTTGTGTTTCTGGATCACGAGCTTTGTGGCTCTCACGTCGTGGGCCATGCGGACAACCAAATAATCCCACCTGCTGTCTCCCTGCCTCTGCGCCGCTGCGTGCCCCTCCCCGTCCACCACCTTCCCCTCCACCACCTTCCCATCGCACCCATACTCTCGGTGCCACGGCCCCACCAGCCCATCCAGAACATCTTGGAGCAGGGAGCGCCCAGGCTGGCCGCCACGCCCTCACCCTTGGGGCTGAGGGTAAGCATCTGCCACCTGGCAATGTTTCTTGCGTTATCGTGATTGAGCGCTTGCTTTTGAGGCGTGCCTTCTTCCACGTGTGTTAGGACCAACGAATTGGACAAAGGGAGACAACATGGGGTGGGCGTGGGGTGTAGCATGTATCCTTGGGTGCTGCGCCTGCCAGATAACTCTGGATGTCTCCGCCCTGTCTCGTTTTATCCGCATGACCACCCCCGGTCTGTCCCTGCCTCGCCACCTCAGCATATCGCACTTCGCTGTCAGCGTTCCGCGAGGCTTTCTCATAACATGCTTCTGGCACATAGGTAGATGTACCCCCAGATCTGATCATGGGTTAGCCCAGTGTGGAGGACGATGAGGACGTACCCCGAGGTCTGATCATGGGTTAGCCCAGTGTGGAGGACGATGAGGACGTACCCCGAGGTCTGATCATGGGTTAGCCCAGTGTGGAGGACGATGAGGACGTACCCCGAGGTCTGATCATGGGTTAGCCCAGTGTGGAGGACGATGAGGACGTACCCCGAGGTCTGATCATGGGTTAGCCCAGTGTGGAGGACGATGAGGATACTGCCAAGCTTCTCCCATTGGGTATTCCATCACGCTCATCGTTGTTCATGGGTTGGTAACCCGGGTGGTTCCATGTGCAACTCAAACCAAGGGGAGGGGGGGGAAGGGGGGGGGGGGGCGCATCGCTCCCTGTAGTCCTCAAAGTTGTCTGTCGTTCCTGTAATTAAAACTTCCATGGCTTCCTGGAAAGCCTTCACAGCTTTGCGTGCTTTTTAGTGGACGTATATCACATACGTAATGCAGCAGTATCGTATACAAGTAGGGGAACACACCAAGTGCTAATCTGCAGGGCTTCGCTTGCCTGGTTCCCCCCCACCCTGCTCCCTCCTTCACGGGCCGCGCCCTTGGAAATGTAGGTCCTGACTCAGGCCCTGTATTAGGGATGGGTTGGATGTGAATATTTGGCCTCCGTTTCTTGAGCCGCCTGACACAAGTCCGAGCTCTTGCGCCATTCCTGTGTGTGCATGGTCAATTCTGGCGTTTCTTGAATCTGGCATCCCTACAGGGCTTGCTGGGGGGAATCTCTTCCCCAGGCACCCCCGGCGCCGCAGCACAGTCGAACTCTCCCCACACCATCCTGCGGTCAACATCCATGGGTAGCAATGGGGGCCATGCTGTGTCCTAGTTGCCTTAACTAAACTGGAGGGGTAATCCTACGGTTTTGTAGGCCGTGCTAGCTAACCTGGCCATCCTCATCCTCCCCACTGTTTCAAGGGTCGATCAACCCCTCTGTGCGAGCAAAATCAGCGCCGTTGTTGCCAGCAAGTTGGCAAGCAAGGGATGCGCATGCACACTAATGATTTTGGTGCTGTCCGGTGCAAGATGAACTGCGTGCGGATGATGGATGCTACTGCTAACTGCACAAGCCAGCAAAGAGCAGTGGGTACATGCGGCGTTTTTCATTGCACATTGTCCTATCCAGCGTGAGCTTCTGTCTGCTGGTGCCACGGCACATCTTCTGTGGAGGCCCGCCCATGCTCAAATTGTCCAACTTGCAAGGAGAGATGACGTCGTAGTCAGCCCGGCAGCCAACCAGGGAAACTTATGCATATCTGTGCGGTCTGGCTGCGGATATGTCTGTGTACAAACCGGCGCTTGTGTAAAAAACGACATGCCTGGTGGCTGTCTTATTGGCCGCCACTCTCCCTTAGTGGCGGTAAAGAACATATGTATCTTTGGAGACTCGCCTTTCAAACCTACTTGCTGGTGATGTCAGCCTTGCTTGCTGTGGAGCACCAAGCTATGCCCCGGTGCGTCCACTTTCCTTGGTAGGCCAAGGGCTTTGGCATAATATTATGCCAGCATGTGCATGTCGGTTTGGTTCCACAATAACAGCATGTGGTGGCTGAAAAAGTTGGGAACCTGGGCATGGGACATTTTGTTATGTCCTCTGCGTTCAAACGATGAGCATGCCACCTATATTAATTAATTAATTAACTCGTACTCCCGTTGGGGAGTCACGAAGCATTAACCCCGATGGATGGATTGATGGGTGCATGAAATCCTACTGGTCTATTCTAATATCTAGTTACAAACAGTCAGGGTTGTCCTACCCTATAATCCGAGCTTCTCAACGGTCATGGTACAAAATTTCGTCGAAAAATTCGCTCAACGGTCATGGTACAAAATTCGCCATTCGCACCTAAGTTCTCGGAGTTGGGATATGAAAAAGACCTGTACTGTGACGGGATCCAACTTGATCAAGCTGGGACTACTAATTGGTCGGGAGCTACTTGACGTACATTATCACGAGGATCGTGGACAGAGATTTACTGAACTCTGCCGCTGGACGGGATTGACGGGATTGACGGGATTGACGGGATTCAGTGATTGGCGACTGCTAGACGGAATACTGTTGTCGGGATAAACTTGACGGGATTCTACTCCATGGGATTCTTTTTCACGGGATTCTACTAGAAGGGATTCTCTTTCACCGGATTCTACTCGACGGCATCCGCATGGGGGGACGGGAAAGTTTGTAGAGGGCGACCGGCGACGTTTAGGTTGAGTTGAGTGGAGTTTCACGCCCCGGTTATCCGACAGGGTTATTAATAGTGGATCCAAATAGCTGCGAGGCGGCGACGTGGAAATGCGACCGGCCTCTTGATAGTGCATGGAACTTGGAAGTCATCTATATTGGGAATAGCCAAGGCCAGTAGGGGTCGAATTTAGATAGGACGTCTTACGGAAAAAGCGACTTTTTTAGTAGGGGCGGCGCCCTACCGGGATACACTTGTTTGTATATAAAGACACGGCGGACCGGGCGGAGCGGGCCAAGCTCCTGGCCTACGGCGACGTCGGGCACCATCGTGTGGTGCCCTTTGTCCTGGAGGAGTTTGGGGCCATGGGGCCCCTGACCTCCGCCTTCTTCAAGGAGTGTTGCCGGCTCCGGGAGGACCGGCTGGACCTGGAGGGCCAGCGGGCCCCATGGTCGGCGCGGACCTGGACGTCATATTGGCGTCAGCGCTTGTCGGTGGCGCTGACTCGGGCCATGGCTGACATCATGCTCCGCCGTACGCGGGCTGATTTTGCGGTGCAGCAGGGCTATTAGGTTCCTCCCGTTAGGCGTTTCCATTGGTCTTATCGTAGTATAGAGCTTTGACATGGCTCTGTACATAGGTTTATAGCTGGGCGTTTGCTTTGGTTTGAGTGATTTCACTCTGCTGTAAGTAATTATATTTTTAATGTATATAAAGATCTAGATAGATAAATAGACCTATAGGACTATAGGTCTATTTGTCTATTTATCTAGAGTGTGCCAGCCCCTAAAGGGGTCTTGCCTGGCATGCTGCCACCTCTAGGATATATATGGACAAGAGTGCATGAATTTCAATTAATTAAACACGCCCTAGCTCCCGTGGGGGAGTCACAGAGCATGCACGATTTAATGCAGTTATATTAAAGTGCTCTTCATCCCTGTATCAAGGAGACAACCAGCGCAGGCCAGAAATCGGGAGAATCTGTATGTTCCACACTGGGAACGGAGCAGAGACACCCGTCTTTCCGAGTCGTGCCCGGAGACAAGCCACAGCTGCAATTTTACCTAGCTATTCGCGAGGAGAGTCTGGCATTTAACTGTGGGTGCACTAATGCTGAAATGTGCGTGGGTGACATATTAATTAATTAATTAATTAGACTCGTGCTCCCGTTGGGGAGTCACGGAGCATTAACCCCGATGGATGGATGGATGGGTGCAACAGGCCTACCGGTCTAATCTATCTACATTGGCTACGTACTACATCTATCTAACAGCATTCTAACTACAACATCTATCTAGGCAGCCGCACGCTGCCCGAGGGGGAGCTATCTGGCGTGCCTCCCGCGAGATTGCACACGCGGGCGCTTCCCCACTGGGGGGGGCTCATTGTCCTCTATGACCTGGGCCCACTTGGCCTTGTCCATCATCTTCTTCCAAATCACGGAGAGGCCGAGGCCCCCCATGTCCTCTACTAGCTGTTCCTTGAAGGTGCGGGCCTTGCGGCGTCTAACATCACTAGGCCCAGCCCACGTCAGGAGGTGCCGGCCAGGCTGGGCTGGTCGCAGTCCTGCGGGGGGGCCACGTGAGGTGTCTACCTGGTTGGTGCGAGCTAGGTGCCCTACAAGCTGCAGGCGGCGTTGCTTAATGGTGCTGGTGATATAGGGCATGCCCTGGTACAGGTCCTCATTGCGGACATGAGCAGCATATCCTACTCTGAAAATGGAACGCAGCATGCTGGTGACCGCGCCGTCCAGCTTGCGGGCCAGGTCGGCGGTGAGGGTCCACGTCTCGGCGCCATATGTGAGAACAGGAAGGACGAGGACCTTGAACAGGTCCTGTTTCTCGATCTTGCCCAGGGGCTTGCGCCACAGGGCCCGGTACTGGCGTAAAGCGTGCCAGGCGAGGGAGATGCGATGGTCCACATCAGCCTCGCAGCTGGGGAGCAGGCTGCCCAGCAGCTTAACGCGGTCCCGATACGGGACTCGAGAGCCGTCTAGGAGACAGAGGGGCGGCGCTGGGTTGGTGAGCCCAACCGCCAGGGCCTCTGTCTTCTTGCTGACCTCAAGCCCCACTGCACGGGCCTCGAGAGCCAGGCAGTCAAGCCATGTCTGCACGTGCTCAGTGTCCTCGAAGAGGGTGGTGTCGTCTGCGTAAATGATGTCTGCTAGCCGAATCTCCGTGTCCGCACCGCCATGCCAGAATTTGTTAGCAACCTGCACTCCTGGTTCCCTGCCCACGATGCGGGCAAATCGCTTGCGCGCCTGAATCATTACGTATGGGTGACATACATATGGCGGGGGCATTGTCTGGCATATTGAAACTGTAGACTGAAGTGTGCGCCGGGTAGACATGGGGATGCATAGGCTGAACCCTCTGGACACCACCTCCACCATCCCGGCACAGCTCAAGCGTACAAGCCCTACTAGGACCTCCGCGAGGAGGCCGACATCACCCAGCGGCCAGCGCAGCCACAATGTCATCGTCAAGCACTTCGACCAGCCGGCAGGTGAGACCTCGGAGACTCTTCTCATGGCCTTTAAGCGCGACATTCTTGCCCCCATGCAACTCACTGGTGAGAGCTCTGCGGATGTCGGCTGTCCGGCCTTCCTCGCGCGCAGGGTAAGGCTGGCACGGCTCCCCTGCTCCTCTTTAATTAAGTACATGGCGGATAAGCTGTCCGTTTCTTAAATGCCGGAAGAAGCTCTCAGGGGCTTCCTACACGCTGGATGACGACTTGACCCTGGCCCACAGCAACAGCGGCGACGGGAGCTATGGCCGACCTGCCTCCAGCTCCGGCAGAGCGCATGCAAGGGGGAAACTGGTATACTGGAGGGGGGCCCGTAGTCATCCACGTCGACCACAAGCCAGGCTGGCAGGCGCCCGGCCCCTGCCACCCCAGCAACCCCAGTCTAGGGAATATAGCAGTAGTGGGTCCATGGGGAACTGAAGCGACGCAGAATCACCCGGCAGCTGCAGGCGCCAGTCGCGCTCGGTGGCCTCGATCCTTGCGCTCAATCCTGAAGCTCAAGTGGTGGCGATCGATGGCGTCGGTGACCGGCCAGTCAGTTGAGGTGTACGTGCAGGGGGGCGCCGGGGGCTCCTCCGCGCGCCCTCAACTGGTGCGGGCTGGGCAGCGATGGCCTAGCTGGCCGTCTCAGTGTGCAGCAATCTCCGCGGAAACTGCACGCCGGGCCAGCCGGGCCTCGGTTTAATTGGGCGGTGATCAGCGTCGAGCTTCTTCACGAGCTAGCAGGCCGCACTTGCGCCCCCCACCTGATTAGGCGAGAAACAAGGGCGGCATGCGCCTTGAAGAAGCCTGCATGAGCCGCAGTTTGCAGCGCCGTGAGCTGGGGTTGTTAAGTTTGTGGGTGACCTTTGTTTCCACGTTGGAGACCCGGGCCTCCACCGTGTTGAGCGAGGTGTTCAGCGAGGTCGATCGAAGCTTCTTGGCCAGCGGCCAGGTCATGTGCTCCTCCAACACTGCGCCGGATGTCATCCTTGCTGAGGGAGGGAGCCGGTGTGGCTGCAAGCGCTGGGCGGGAAGCTGGCCGGGTTGCGGAGCGCAGCGACAACTAAGGGCGCGTTCGTTGAGCTGGAAGAAGCTGTAGAGGATAGCGGAGGTGATGGTGCTTTTCTGAAAGGTGAGAAACTTCACCACGTCGGCCTATGCGCGATGGGCCCCAACCAGTACCCAACAAGCTTGTGTTCAGGACTGAGCCATGCAAGAACTGGACTGATCTCGGCACATTCTTCCTTGATCAGGCCTAGAGAAATTGCCGAGAGAATAGTTTTCGCAGGCCATGCAGCCGGGGTAGTAACTACGCCAGCCAGTTGCATGTGACATCCGAGGCAGGGTTTCTCGGGCTGGGGTGATCAGGAGCTTGACGATGGGTGGGCGCGCGGTTGATCCGGATGGCTGAGTGAGGGCGAGGGCGAGCTACTACGTGGGTTGGGCTGGGCGCGCCCGAAAGCTCCTTTTCCAGACCTCGTTTAGCTTTAGGGGTCGTCATAGCCGGAATCATGTCAAGCGCGGAACTTCAAGGAGACAACCACTTCTTCCTATAGCCACAACCACAACTTCTTCAATACTGCGATTCTACCGTGACCGATTATACTGGCGGGTTGCGTCTTCGAAGGCCGGACGCATATAATGCGAGTGATCTGACTGAATCTGGGGCTCAGATGCGGAAGTTCTGAGCTCCGCCGCGTCAACCATGTCGTTCAGCCATGCATTTTCGCCATTGCGTGTGAATCAACATGCACTTCACATGCATGCACATGTAGTACCTACTTCATTCTGTTCATGTTCACGATACGCACCTTGCATGGAGTTAGTGAAAAATTTGTACATTCAATGCAAAACCAGGTCTCTAGACTGACAACGCAATATCAGTGCTACTTTAACAACAATGCATGTCCTGCATAAATGGGGATCGATCATGCACATCTCAGTTCTTTTCTATGTGCACTGTTAATTATTACGTGAGACTATTCCTGCATGGCGCGGTCCCACAACATGTATATTGGCATTTCTTGCCATCCAGGATCGATGTAACATAGCCAATCCCCATATGCAATACAGAAATATAATTGTTCGTGCAGTCACATGTAACGTTACATCCCGTCCCCTGCAAGCTGTCTGAAAAAAAAAACTACTACTAGGTGTCATGCATGGCGGCATATCAAAGAGGCGACCAACGCAGGCCAGAAATATGGAGAATCCGGACCATGACAGCTCGAGCCTGCTGCTACCTTGATATCCACGTTTGTTAAGTCGAAATATGCAATACTTCATTCCAAAAGGATGCGCAAAGTGTGGCATGAACTGGCGTTGCGCAACTGGCATGGCGCCTTCCACCAGGTCCCGGAACGCAGATGAACTCGAGACATCGAAACGACGACTATGGCTGCGAGGTGGAGGCGAGCAAGCCTGCGCATTACCTGGGTAAAGTAAATCACCAACTGTGAATCGGGCTTCGAAAATCTAATACTTTATCCGAAAGCTTTTAGTATTTCAGCAAAACCAACCATGAAAATGAGAACGACGGGTACAACGCCGTGTCTAACGCACCCCGCGCCTGCTTCCTTCTGCCATAGCATTCACACATCTGCAAATTTTAAACTCAATTATCCAAGCAATAAAGTCGAGACTCGGATCACGGCATCGCCAAAGAACGCTATATAGTCGATCATTGACGTTCAATTGGTTTACTGGCAATCAACAAGCTACATACAAATTGCCCAACAGCCTGAATATTCCATCCTTGCCACATCACGTTTCCACAAAACCGGCGAGCAGGCAGAAATGTGGACATTTTGCGGACAAATGAGAGAGCGTTACACCGGACTTCCATTTCGGAATTTGAAAATCCGCCGCAATCGCTTTACATTTCAAAAAATGTCCTACGGTCAGCCTGTCCTGTCTGGTGCGGGAATTGGTGACGAAGATTCACAGGACGACGCGCACGATTTTTGATAGTGGGCACAGGGTGAGCATGCTACAGGAAGGCAGAAGGCGTGGGCAACAACAACAACATCAATAATAACAGGAAGGTAAAAGGTACAGTATCTGTTGTGTTGTAGGCATCCAGGGGGTGCTAGGCTGGACAAATGGACACGCAGCAATGCAGTGCTGTTACATATATCGGATCACTGCGGCCGGGTGTAATCCACTGCGGCAATGCTCTGGGCCCAGCCAAATCTTTCCGTACCCGGCCGATGGTGGCAAATTTCGGCCATCACCGCTATACACGCCGGCTCTTCCGTCCCATAAAATTTAGTAACCACTAACCAGATTGGCTAGCCAGCAGTCCTGTGTCATGTCTTGCGGAGCACTTGCGGGGGTTGGAAGAAGCTGCAGGAGCAACCGCATCGATTTGCTGCAATCGCATTTCATCCTCATATCCTCGCGTTTCTGTCAATCGCGTATCCATCTTCCTCCCACATCCAATGTTAGAAATCGGGTCCGAGGAGTGGCCGCCATTATGAGATGATGGCGTTGGCCACTAGTAGACATCGCACATTTGTTTGGCCAGTTTTAGGCAGCGTGCCTGGGCCGTCCATACGGGCTTCTTAACCTGCCTCATGTTGTTCTCCAGCTGAGTAGGGACAATGCAACACCGACGACCAAGGCGGTTATATCATACCAGCAGCTGCCTTACAGCACAACTGGCTGCTCGCTTGAAGCAGGGATGTGTATGAAACTTACTGGCAGAGAGTCTGGAACATGTATCTACAAAGAGGCCGAGGCATTTAGGAGCACATGTCGTGCAGAATGGCTGACCTCTTATGCGGGCTCGTGGGAGGGGGATCCAGGTTGGAGCAGGCTTCTGGACACTCGATAGCGTCGCCTAGCAGGCCACTCCAGCGCACCGTCTGTTACGCTCGCGACGCTCGAGGGAAAGCCATAGTTAAAACCAGTATTTGGCGTTTTGCCAGTTTGCTCGATAGCACCAATTCGTGGACTTCACGTGATGCCGGTTGTCTCAAATCGAGGATCGGTCGAACGGCGTGTGCAGAACTCACTTTGCGGTCTTTAGAAGCGGGCCCTACTTTGGCCACAAGTCAGAATGCTTTCACCTCTCAGGGTGGGGGTGGAGCGGTGGCTGAAAGCACAGGTGCGGCGACCCGGCCGGCTGGTCAGGACTCCAGTGTTACGCCACTGCAGAGGCAACAAGTGAGCAACAGCGTTAAAACTGGTGCTGGTGGCCAATCACAGAATGCCACAAATGGAGCCTCGGTGAATGGGGAGGGCCTACAGAAATATAATGGGGAGGCCGTGCTGTCACTGGATGATAAACCCCCCAGTGCAAAGCGGAAGTCTAGGAAAAAACGCTCTGCAGGTAGCAAGCCTGCTAGACCGAAGACGAGGACTTGGAATGCCCCTGCTCGGGAGGACAGGGTCCTGCCTAACCCTGGGGGTGTGCTCACATCCACCCTGCGCAAGCAGCGGTTGGAGAAGAGGCAGGCCCAGCTAGGTACGGGCAGTGTTGGCAGCCAGCTGTTCCACCGGCGCAAGTGGGCGGCTGACTCTGCGGACCAGGAGGACCGCGCGCTGACTCGCACAGTGGTGGCGCTGGCCCGGAAGCGCCAGCTTCGGAAAGTGAGTCTTGAGGCACATGGATGAGTAGGGGAGACAGTGCTTGTTGGATATGCTCTCGTGTGTCGGCTATGGTGAAGACCACAATGGCTTGGTTGAATCTGGAATCATGTTGGTTCAGTGTTTATATGTTTTTTTCGGACTCTCAAGGCATAGCTCCAACCCCCCCCACCCCCCACCCCTTCCCAGTGGGAAAAAGGAGAACTCACAAGCGTCTCGGTGGTAATAACAGAGGCAAGCGATTTGACGCAGCTGCGTTCTATATAGGTCCAGCTGTCATTCTCATAGAAAGCGTGGAAGCTCATGCTAGGGCCAGGGATCTTGCGGCCCGACACGTTGTATCAGTTTGTCCTTTCACAACCAGGCAAGCCTGGCATGTGGTCTTGGCTAGCCATGATTGAGTAGCCATCTAGCTGCTTCCACGTGTGCGGAACTAAGTTTCTGCATTTAGTCTGCCAGATAGGAACTCAGCTGTAGGCATCCACAGGCGGGCGCAGCTGGTTTGGGGCAAACGTTCATGCATGCAGAACGAGCTGCTTAATTGGATATGCCAAAGCTATTGAGGTTACGGGGGGGAATGTTCGCAGGGGATCAGTAAGTTGATTCATTTTTTGTGGCATGATCTTTTAATTTGCATGTTCATTGGCGGTGTCATCATGGCTAGGAAGGGAATCGCATAAACCTTGCGGAATAAATGGAGGCAGGGAGTAGGGACAGTAAGCAGAGAAACAATTCCATTTGCATCGTTTTGTGCTTGTTGGCTGCTAGCAACATGGTGTAAAGATGATTGAGCCTGGGTAGCCATGTTGTCTGTCTTTCTTTCTCTTTTTCCTCATGGCAATTTGCGTGACTGTGCTACTTGATATGTCTGCTTGCTACCTACGGTGCCCACCGCCCAGTATGCTGGCGCACGCTCCTCGCATACCTGGCCATGGATCCCCTGTCTCTTGTCCCGCTAACAGCATCTTACAATTGCCTTTTTGTTCTGCCTTACCACCTCAAGGACTCAGGACCTTGAACTAAGATTTGCCTATTTGTCCTCTGTGGTGGTCCGTGCTGCCTCTGGCTGCTGTCATGGCTTCTATTGCGTGGCAACCCTTGGCCCTGTCTTCTCAATCAACCTAATCCTAACAACCTCCGGATCAACCCTCCCCCAACCCCCATCTCCCCAAACCCGATCGCCCCATGCCCCTTCCCCCCACCCCGCTGTTCCCCATCGCCCCTCTCTCCCCCCCACATGTAGATATTTGACGTGCTGGACGAGGCGTCGGCACGCGGCCAGGCGCCCAACCTGGTGACCATGAACGCAGCACTGGCCGCGTGCACGCGCTGCGGCGCAGTGGATACGGCGCTGGACCTGTTTGCGGAGATGGACGCGCCGGGGGGGTGCGGCATCGATGCCGTCTCCTATGGGACGCTCATCAAAGTAGGTGGGAGGCCAGGGTGGGGGGTGTCCATCAAGGTGGGTGGGAGGCGAATGGGGTGCTCGTCCAGATGGGTGGGCAGTTGAGGTAGACAGTCATGATGGCCACTTTAGGCAGGACAGTCATCAGGCTGGGTGGGTCATTTGGGACACAGTCAAGGTGGGGTGGGGATGAAGGAGGGCCGCAAAGCCGTATGATTATGTGCGGTTATGTGCAGGCAGTGAATATTGTGAGGTCAATTTTCTTGGTTGGTTTGATGTGCCGCATCTGCCTTAAGCTTAGGTTGGGCAACCAATTGGCATGGGTCATCAATCAAGTCATTGCGACAATGGCTTGCACACTACCTGCTGGTCTCCATGAAGATGCCCACCTGGCACGTTGCATCCATAATGGTGGCATTTGTTGCTTGGAAGATTGGTTGTGCTGCCGTGCAGTCTGGCAACCGTGTGCATGCCGCGTGTCCTGTGTGTATGCCTCGTAGTCGCCACCCCCCCACTTCCAACTAGTGATGTCCCATCGTCTTCCTGTGGACTTACATATCCATAATCTCGGTTATCACCCCAATCAACCACCCCCCTACTCAACATAACCCCTTGCACGCCCACTGAAATATAATCCAGACCTCACGTCCGTGATCATCCACCCCATACTGATCCAGACAGCTGCCAACACGTGCCCCACCCACCATCGCGACGCCGTGTGTGTGTCCCACATCAGGGCCTGGGTGCGGCGGGCCGTCTCGACGAGGCTTTCCAGATGGTGGAGGCGATGGAAAACGCGTGGCGGCAGTACCGCAGCCGGCGCACGCAGGGGGCCATGCGCAGCAGCGGCCCTGGCGGGCGCCCGGTGGCGCCGCCTGAGCCGACGCGCATCACGTCGCTGATGCTGCTGGACGCGTGCGCGGAGAGCGGAGACGCCAGCCGCGCCCGCGCCGTCGCGCTGCGCATCCGCGGGCTGTTTGGCACGGACCGCGTGCTGTACACCACGCTCATCAAGGTGAGCGCGGGTTGTTGCTTGCAGGCAGCTCGAAACCTTGTATGCTGTGGTTAGAGATGTGTAAGTGCCACGCGGCATACGTCGTGTGCGATGAATAGGGGCCAGTGCGCATATGGAAGGATCTGCAGAATGTTTCATGGGCGAGGCTCTCTGTGGGATGAAACTGATAGCGACTTGCCTCGGTTCACACATGACTGAATATGGTGCATTTTCACGACGTCTGGGAAGTTTGGAGGCAGTGCGTATGGCAGGTGTGGGCTGGTGCCTGCTGGCACACAGTTGCAACGCGGGTACATACAACACCTGACAGTGGCCTCATGGTTATGAAGGTACTCCCGCCTGGCCCGCTAAACAGTTGCAGTGAAAGGTCTGTTATTAATATAATCCTGCCTAGCCCACCACATGCACTATAGGGGAGGCAGGTGGATTAAAGAAATGCTGCCTGGGCCACTGTGTTCGTGTTCCCTTTCCGCTGGTTTCATGTTAGAAGCACATGGAGGCTTTTTGATGTTGGATTTGGGGATGCGTTTATGAATAATGTTGCATTACATTGTCTGGTCCGCGGAGGAGAGCCATGTGTGATTATGGCTGGCATCCGTGGGAATCACACTTACTAACATTCCCACCTCCGCTTCCACCCCCCTGTTCCCCACTCCCCTATCCCCCGTCACGCCCCTGTTAATCCAGGCGTACGCGCGGTCCCCCCGCCCGCTGGACGCACTCGCCCTGCGCAAGGAGATGGAGGTGGCGGGGTACCCGCCCGACCGGCTGGCCTACAACATGTTTATCCTGGCAGCCGTGCGCGGCAACGATCTGGGCACGGCGCTGGGCCTCTTGCGCGAGATGGAGGAGCGGGCGCAAGCCAAGGGGGATGACGCGCTGCGGCCTGACGTGGTCACGTACTCCACACTGCTCAAGGTGGGCACAGGGATGTGTCATGTGTGGCTTGCTGGCAAGGGCTGGGTGCTGGTCATGGCCGCACACTAAGTGCTCTGTTGGTCCCACGAATGTAGGCTGTCTACTTAGCACAGCTGGACGTGGCGGGCTCCTGTCTGCCTGGTGGGATTGATGACAGCACCCATGAGCACCTTTGTGATGCAGATCCGTACAGCTCAAGCAGCTGAATGCCTGCAAACAGCTTATGCGAGCCATCCAGAGCTTGTAGCCAGCGAGATGGTGTAATGTCGCGTGCATATTTTTTAAATCCTGATTCTCCAGATTTCTAGCCTGTGCTGGTTGTCTCATTCATACTTTTAATGATCGCCCTTCCAGTTAGCATACCAGTCGCTGGCCTTAAGCAGCCCACATTCCTTGCGCTCACAGATTGGTCTGCCTCGCACTTGGCTTCCTCATACCATGGCAATCGTAGCGTAGCCTGGATCTAACTTTGCCATCGCTTCCAAGCCACCGCATGCGTGTGCCTTGTGGCTCATGCGCCCAGATCGTGGACGAGGTGGAGGAGGACGAGCCGCAGATGCCAGTAGACATGGTCAAGGACATCATCCTGCGCATGGAGGCCTGCGGGCGCGCGGAGGCGCTGGCACAAAGCACCGACGGCACCTCGCCTCGGGCAGACAGTGAGGGCGCAGGGAACGAGGCCGGGGCGAGCGAGCTGGTCCCAAGTGCCCCCGCCAGCCAAGGGAAGCGCCAGGGTGGGGCGCGCGGCTCTCGTGGTGTGCGGCAGCATGGCGCGGATCGCATCGCGTACACGGCCGCCATCCACGCTCTCTGCAAAGTGGGCGCGCTCCAAGGTGAGTTGTCGACCTTGGGGATTGCTGCCAATTTCGCTTGCTCTTGTGCTGCTGTGCGCAGCTGCACAGGGGTTGCTGGTGTGCTGACTGGTCGGCTACACCTGTCGCAAATGGGGCGGGGGTTACAGTTACGTCGATGGCTGCATGATAACGTGATATCTACCACCTCTTGCTGGCAGTCAATGTGCGCGTGCACTGCCGGTTAGTACACCATTGGTTCCATCTCATGACATCTGGCATGAGGTATGGTACTGTTGCACCTTCTCTCTGACATGCTTTCTGCGGGGCTCAAGAGTTTGCCATTGCCATGAACGATGATCTGCTGTTAAGGCTTGCCCAACTTAATTGAGCAACCACCACAATATTACAATCCTGATGAACAGAGATGTTTACAGCACAATGCAAAAAAGTGCTATCCACCCCACCCACCCTCCCAATTTTTTCCCCTCCCTTGAACCTAAACACAATCTACCCTATGCCATCCTAACATGCCCGCCCCCGCCTAACATGCCTCCGCACAGATGGCCTGGACCTGCTGCGCCAGCTGGAGCGCATGGCCGAGGCTGACCCAGACATGCGCCCGCGCCCCGTCGCCTACCTGAGCGTGATGCGTGCGGCGGCCGAGGCGGGCGACCTGCCCGGCACGCAGGCTCTGCTTGCGGAGATGCGGCAGCGCTGCGGCGGCCGCATCTCCAAGGACGACCGCGTGCTGGCCGATGACCTGCTGGTCACTGCGGCTGTGAATGCGGGCGACGAGGCGGCCGCGCGTCGGTTGATCGCGGATGCGGAGCAGATGCGGGGCGGGCTCACGCTCAACGCACGCATGTACAAGGTGGGTATGCGGGGCCATCTTGTTAGCCAGGGAAGAGGGGGCGTTTGTGGTTACCACATTGGAGCATGTGGCAGGTGAGTGTATAGACGAAGGGGGAAGAAGCTGCTGCTTCTGTCCTCAGCGTCTTCTATTGGACGGATCGCCATGGTGCCATTTTCACACATTATCGTGGTGAGTGGGAGCCGTTCGCAGGTTGCCATTCGGTGCTTATAATGTGATGGTGTAATTGATTTTGAGCAAAACTAGGAAGCGTGGACTAAGGCTATCTCTGTCCTCCCATGGTCCCAACTACGACTACCTTGTTTCCTATGGTCCCAACTACGACTATCTTGTTTCCCATCGCCCCAGGCAAACTTGGGAGGGCTAGCGGGCCGGCGATATGGCAGATCCACACACCGTGTGATCGATTGTGACGTGATCGTACTGAAGCGCGATTGGAAGTGTTCGATACGTGCTGTCCAGTGGGGAATCTTTCCTGGCCTGCACCACATTTGGCAAGCGGACAGCGAAGCCTCCTAAACTATTCAACCGAGCCTATCTGACTGTGTGTTCTTTCCTAACGGTTTGCGTTTTTTGCATCGTGATATGGGTGCCACGAACGTGCCAGGCTT
The DNA here is from genome assembly GCA_009746045.1 of Mesostigma viride. Classification (NCBI taxonomy): domain Eukaryota; kingdom Viridiplantae; phylum Streptophyta; class Mesostigmatophyceae; order Mesostigmatales; family Mesostigmataceae; genus Mesostigma; species Mesostigma viride. The sequence goes on along the minus strand of RPFO01000392.1, from coordinate 809,138 downwards.
TGGTCAAGCTGTCGGTGACCAAGGGGACGAGGAACCTCAACGGGTACATCCCGCTGGTCTTCCGCAAGGAGGTGAGCGCGGCATGCTTCCCCTGTATGCATTGGCAACCGCGAACAAGCAGGTTTTGCAACTGTCGCTTCCTCCACTTTTGCCTCCACCTGTGCCTGAATGGCACCTACTGTTCTCCTTAATCGGTTGTTTCCTTCAGACTGGTGTCCATGGTGGTGAAGGCAAGGTTTGCCACGTGTGGGGCAACACCACCCCAGTATCATGACCAAATAGTAGTGTCATAACCGTCATTCACAGATCATCCACAAGCCTCACCTAATTACCAGGTAGGAAAAGGTCAAAATGTTAAGGGCTTCATAACTTGAACGCCCCATTTATTGATTACGCCACAAAGCATGCCGTTTGCATGATGTGTTGTAATGTGCGCCGCATGGATAGACAAAAAAGCCAGGGAAATACGAAAGATGGATTGGCCGGGTTGCAGGCTGCTAACATTTATTAGCATCTGCTGGGGTACTTCTGGAAGTGCAGTCGGTCATGTGCCGTAACTGAGCTGGCTGAGGCATGGCTGCTATGCACATGTGGCAGTGGGCACGCAGTTGATTACAGGGTACAGTGTGTTCATGGTCTCATCTTTATAGCATGGCCTCGAGCATCTGTTGGTGCGCCTCTCTTGTTTTGTTGGGGCCACTAGTTCATTTCAACAAACACTGGCAAACACTCACAATCACGCGTGCCCGTACACTTTTTGACCCCCTTAACCCTTGCGTGCCCACACATTCGCTCACATGCCTTCTGTCCTAACATGCCGACAACTGCACCCCACATGGCCACACCCAATCTCACTCTCGTCGTTCGCCAGACCAAGATCTTCTCGCTAGTGGAGGCGGCCATGCGGCCGGTGGATTCCTTCCCCGTGCTGAAGAGCAGCCAGAAGGTGAAGGACGTGGTGCTGCGCCTGTGGCGCCAGGCCGCGCTGCCCGTGGTGGAGGACGGCACCGGCGTGTACCTGGGCCTCATAACGCGTGCTTGCTGCACGGATGTAAGTGTGCTCGCCCAGGATGGGTATCATAAATGAACCGATATATCAGTATTGAACCAATTCAGATGGCTTTATGCAAAATTGGCATGCACACAGCCGTGCACATGTGCTCTTGACAAGTAAGCATCAAGCGGAGGAGGGGCGGCGAGATGCATGCGTGAGTATCTTCTTTTTGTTGGCAAGAAAGGGCAGTCACGAAGAGACATGGTGGCTTTCTGGGTGATCGGCTGCACAGGCCCCGTTTGAGGCACGACTTCTCGCAGAACCTGTTGTAAAAGGGGTGCTATGCCGACAGGAGGTCGTCTCATTTCCCCTTGTGGATGGAAATATTGCCCCATGCCCCTTCCCTCCCTGACGTCTTCAGGTTTGAATGCACCTTGCGGTCTGGGTCTTGTCATTGTTCTCCTTACAGCTGCAACAAACGGTGTACGAGGCAATGCTCTCCAAGCCACGCACCGTGGCCACGAGCGTGCCAACTGGCGTCCGCGTGGTGGACGCAGCGGAGCTGATGGTAGGGGCAAACCTGGAGATTGTGGCAGTGCTGGAGCCCAAGAAGCAGGTGCTTGTGGGTGTGCTCACCAAGGAGGACCTGTTTGAGCCGCTGGAGCTGCTGAGTGTGGACCCCCCCGAGGCAGGCAAGGCCGACGAATCGCTGTGATCCCGAGGGATACTGGTGGATTCTGTTTTGAAACATGCATGCTGAGGCATGTGTGACGCGGATTCTGTACACTAGGTTGCCAGAATCTTTACGTGCAGGGTGGCACAGGTGCATGGTGGTCTGATGGATAGTAACCTCGCTCCTGGTGACTGGGGGAGATGTGCCCGCAAAGCCGCCGTTCGTTGCAAGTGGTTGATGGCGTCGCGGACAGGGTGGGCCGGATGGCTGTCGCCCGATGTCTTATGGCGTTGCAACGGTACACGAAAGGTCTACAGTATTGAAGCATGTGTGTCAAAGATGCAGGTCTAGACGTGTCAAATTGTGCTATGCATGAGAGGTTTACAATGGGGAAGGCAGCCACGGCATGGCTTGTTGATACGTTCAATATTGGTTTACCTAAATTTTCTTATGTTTCTAATGGGAAGAATGTTTTTGTCATTAGTCTGCATAGAAGTACTTGTGTGCCATGTTGCTCAGTTGATTCATCAAATAGGTGCTCCCGTTGGGGAGTCACAGAGCAGCGGAGTGCTGAGTGTGCACATCGGGCAGTACACATTTCCATCACCATTCATATTCATCATCCTGAACGACTCGAACACGCGGACAAGATAACGGCAGGCTTGAGCTACCATGGTCCGGATTCTCCCGATTTCTGGCCTGCGCTGGTTGTCTCCTTGACATCGGGCAGGAGGGCAGAGCCCCCCCCCTTCCCTCATGCCACAGGGTGCACAATCGGACCCGTCGAAACGATCTGGATCCGGCATCCCCTGTAGGTGCAATATGACGTTCGCTCAAGACCTACTGGCGCTCGAAGGGCCTGGGCGAGCACCACATGCTCTTCAAGGTCCTCGTCCTCACGGTGCTCACGTATGGCGCCGAGGCGTGGACACTCCCACCCAAACTGGCAGCTAGGCTAGACGGCACGGTTTACAGGATGCTCCGACAGGTCCTTAACGTAGGTTTTTCCGAGCGTCCGTCATCAGAATCTTTGTATCATGGCATGCCTCGTATTTCGGACGAGATTCGGCAGCGTAGGATAGCATTTGTAGGCCACCTTGCTCGCACCAGCCAGGTCGACACCGCCCTTGGCCTGGCCGGCCCCCAGCGGCTTGGCCAGCCAGGGCAACACATTTTGACCTGGCCTGGCCCCGAGGGCATTCCCAAAAGGGTAGGGAAACCTGTCACGACCTACATCCAGATGTTGCTGGACGACCTAGTGGTCCCAGCCCAGTTTGAGCACCGCATCCACTCTCTCGGACGAGATTAGACAGCGTAGGATAGCATTCGTAGGACATCTTGCTCGCACCAGCCAGGTAGACACCGCCCTCGGTCTGGCCGGCCCACAGCGGCTTGGCCAGCCAGGCCGGCATATCCTGACCTGGCCTGGCCCTAAGGACATTCCTAATTAAGAAGGTAGGCAAACATGTCATGACCTACCCACAGCAGTTGATGGCTGACCTAGTGGTCCCAGCGCAGTTTGAAAATCGCATTCACTCCCTCTCTCTTGCTTGGACTGCTATGCAGGACAAGAGGAGGTGGAAAACCATTGTCCAGGCTCATATGTACGCCCGCCCCTGTGGGCAAGCCCCCCCCCCCCAAGCGGAAGGGGCGCTTTGCTGAGTAGAATAAGTACCTAGGGTTTTCTAGATTAGATTAGCTTAGAGTTAGATTAGTTCGGTTTCGCGGCTTTGCCCCCCCCCTCCATCCATCCACGGGAATATGTGCTACATGATCTCCCAACGGAGTCATGTTATAATTTAATTTAATTTTAATCCACTCTCTCTCCCGTCTTTGGACTGCCATGCATGCAGGAAAAGACGCGGTGGAAGAAGATTGTCAAGGCGCACACGCCCGACCCTGTGGGCAAGCCACCTCCCCCCAAGCGGAGGAGGCGTTTTGATGAGTAGTGTAGTTAGGATTTTCTAGATAGCTTATAGAGTTAGGATAGTTCGATCACGCGGCTTCCTCCACCCCATCCATCATGGAATATGTGCTACATGACCTCCCCATTAAATTAAATTAAAAATTAAATTATAACATGCCTCCGTGGGGAGGTCATGTAGCACATATTTCATGATGGGTGGGGTGGAGGAAGCCGCGTGATCGAACTATCCTAACTCTATCTAGAAAATCCTAACTGCACTACTCATCAAAACGCCTCCTCCGCTTGGGGGGAGGTGGCTTGCCCACAGGGTCGGGCGTGTGCGCCTTGACAATCTTCTTCCACCGCGTCTTGTCCTGCATGGCAGTCCAAAGACGGGAGAGAGAGTGGATGCGGTGCTCAAACTGGGCTGGGACCACGAGGTCGTCCAGCAGCATATCTGAACGTAGTTGGTGACAGGTTTCCCTACCCTTTTGGGAATGTCCTTGGGGCCAGGCCAGGTCAGAATGTGCCGCCCTGGCTGTCCAAGCCGCTGGGGGCCGGCCAGACCTGAAGGGTGGCCTGTGGACCTGGCTGGTGCGTGCAAGGTGTCCTACAAATGCTATCCTACGCTGCCTAATCTCGTCCGAAACACGAGGCATGCCATGATACAGAGACTCTGATGACGGACGCTCGGAAAAACCTACATTAAGGACCTGCCGGAGCATCCTGTAAACGGTGCCGTCGAGCCGAGCTGCCAGTTTGGGGGGGAGGGTCCACGCCTCGGCGCCATACGTGAGCATGTACCGTGAGGACGAGGACCTTGAAGAGCATGCGCTTGCGGTGCCCGTTCAGGCCCTTCGAGCGCCAGTAGGGTGTGAGCGAACGGAGCTTGGCCCAGGCAAGGCCGATGCGGGTGTCCACATCGTCGGCGGTGTCAGGAAGCCAGCTCCCCAACAGCTTGAAGCGGTCGCGGAACGGGACCTCCGTCCCGTCGAGCAGGCGCGGCAGCGGTGGTTTACTGGATGCTCCTATCACCATCGCCTCAGTTTTGACACTAATCTCCAGCCCCACCGCCCGCGCCTCCAGGCCCAGGCAGTCCAGCCAGGTCTGAATGTGCTCGGGGCGCTCGATGAGGGTGGTATCATCCGCATAAATCAGGTCGGCAAGGCGGTAACCAGGTCTAACCCCGCCGTGCTCTTTCACGTTAAGGATGTCCAAGCCTGGCTCGAACCCCTTAAGAGCAGTACCGTAGTGGTCAAAATCACTTTGCGACAAACCTCTTTGCGAATCGACCTTGCAAACTACTTTTCATGGGCTTCATTTTGGGTCGCAAAGTTCAAAACTTACCGCGTCGCGCCTGCGCCGTGCCGCACGCAGACAGGTAGAACGAACACGTGGCGCCAAAACTTTCGCGCCTTTTGTCACTTGTCATGCGAAAGCCAAAGGCTTGTGCAGCCATCATGCACGTGTTACGTCGCGTAACAATTCGTTGTAGTTACGGACGTAAATTAGGTCCTTGGCCTCGGTTGTTCCTAGGTTTACGTGTAGTTCTAGCTGGGACACGATTGTCCTCGTAACAGTACCGTGGTACATTGGGTGCTTTTGGGCGCCGCGCCGCGTACTTTATTAGTGGTCCTTGTCCTTTGGTAGAATGTAGTGGACCGGCGTGCATCTGTGCACCTGCCTGTGTTTCTGTGTTTCTGAAGGCGAGGGCCAGGTCGGCCCGAGCCTGCTGGACCGTTGGTGACCATTTATGCACGTTCCATTCCTTGTGTGGTCACTCGGCGTGTGTTAAATGAATTAACACATATTAGCTTGGGTCATGGCAGTGTAGTTGTGTTTCCTTCCTCTATTCCTGGAGTAAACGGTTTTGTGTAAATGGCTTATGGCGTATTACAGTAGTACTTACGTAAATGCACTGAGATCTGGATCGTCTCGTTCGTCTTTCGCTAGGGGTTTAACTAGAGGCAGCCTTACTAGTTTAGGTAGCATTAGGCCAGGTAGAGGTAGAGGTGGCGGTAGAGGCTTGCGGCGTAACAGCACGTTGTCTTGGCACGATGGCAGAAGAGCGGGGAGGCCGGCAGGCCAGCAGGCAGTCAAGCCTGCTGGCCTATAAATTTACAACATCGAGTACCTGCCACTGACCATCACATCAATCCGGCGCAGCGCCGGTAGGTTCCCCGGTAATTCCCGCGCGGAAGTTGACGAAATTCGGTGCGCGCGTGCAATGTTGACTGAAATTCGGTGTGCACGGCTATGGTAGCTGAAAATTTATTGCTCACGGAATACGAAGCCATTGTGTACCGGATTTCGCTTGTTCGAACGGCATTATCATAGGGAAAAATAATATTCACAAAAAAACTCGCGAAACGCTGCTGTATTGGGTGTGAACGAGGACAAGCACGCAGTTGGCGCAGTTTTTGCTCGCCGTCCGACCAGCCCCGTGCATCTTTAAGGTAAGGTCTCGTTGCCCAAACTACTTGACGGTGGAAGCGAACACGTTCTACCAGTTCCTTACATCATTTCAAAGAAACCCAGCGTAGGATTTCCCTTAATTTTGCGTTTCCGATTTTTACGCCCCTTCCGCGAAAAAGTGAGAATTATAGGAGCGCTGACAGGGGCAACACTGCATGTCGTGCTTTTAATCGCTTTTACGTCTTTTCTTGCAGCTATATGACTTCGCTTGGGCGCAGCAACATCGCCCGGTGTTTATCCTGCGGGCGGGGCTTGCTGGCCCCGTCCGGAGTGTGCTCGGGGTGCGGGAAAAACCACAGCTACTGGTTTATAACGTCGACAACCCCCCATTTTCTGGTCATTAACCGGCGTATTCTTGTGGTTTAAGCTTCCGGCGACGGGCGAAAAGAGCTCTTACCATGACGGCATGCTCTGGGGAGGCGTTCCGAGAAGGACTGGGGCGGGCAGGCAAATTTACACGCGACAGTGCCCGCACGTCGCCTGCGCACCCCGGCGTACAAGGCAAAGCGCAGTGTTTCCCTCCTGGACGGCCCATCGCTGCCTTTGCCGGGCGGCATGTTGGGGAGGCGGCTCCTTCTTCCTTTCTTACCGCCCGTTTCATAGTTCATACCCCGTGAGTTTCCCAACGGAGGCGTGTTAATGATGAGCGGCTGCATGCATGAATGAACGGGTGTATGAATGAGGGAGGGGGGAGGGAGGGAGGGAGGGAGGGAGGGAGGGAGGGAGGGAGGAGGGAGGGAGGGAGGGAGGGAGGGAGGGAGGGAGGGAGGGAGGGAGGGAGGGAGGGAGGGAGGGAGGGAGGGAGGGAGGGAGGGAGGGAGGGAGGGAGGGAGGGAGGGAGGGAGGGAGGGAGGGAGGGAGGAGGGAGGGAGGAGGGAGGGAGGGAGGGAGGGAGGGAGGGAGGGAGGAGGGAGGGAGGGAGGGAGGGAGGGAGGGAGGGAGGGAGGGAGGGAGGGAGGGAGGGAGGGAGGGAGGGAGGGAGGGAGGGAGGGAGGGAGGGAGGGAGGAGGGAGGGAGGGAGGGAGGGAGGGAGGGAGGGAGGGAGGGAGGGAGGGAGGGAGGGAGGAGGGAGGGAGGGAGGAGGGAGGGAGGGAGGGAGGGAGGGAGGGAGGGAGGGAGGGAGGGAGGGAGGAGGGAGGGAGGGAGGGAGGGAGGGAGGGAGGGAGGGAGGGAGGGAGGGAGGAGGGAGGGAGGGAGGGAGGGAGGGAGGGAGGGAGGGAGGGAGGGAGGGAGGGAGGGAGGGAGGGAGGGAGGGAGGGAGGGAGGGAGGGAGGGAGGAGGGAGGGAGGAGGGAGGGAGGGAGGGAGGGAGGGAGGGAGGGAGGGAGGAGGGAGGGAGGGAGGGAGGGAGGGAGGGAGGGAGGGAGGGAGGGAGGGAGGGAGGGAGGGAGGGAGGGAGGGAGGGAGGAGGGAGGGAGGGAGGGAGGGAGGAGGGAGGGAGGGAGGGAGGGAGGGAGGGAGGGAGGAGGAGGGAGGGAGGGAGGGAGGGAGGGAGGGAGGGAGGGAGGGAGGGAGGGAGGGAGGGAGGGAGGGAGGGAGGGAGGGAGGGAGGGAGGGAGGAGGGAGGGAGGGAGGGAGGGAGGGAGGGAGGAGGGAGGGAGGGAGGGAGGGAGGGAGGGAGGGAGGGAGGGAGGGAGGGAGGAGGGAGGGAGGGAGGGAGGGAGGGAGGGAGGGAGGAGGGAGGGAGGGAGGGAGGGAGGGAGGGAGGGAGGGAGGAGGGAGGGAGGGAGGGAGGGAGGGAGGGAGGGAGGGAGGGAGGGAGGGAGGAGGGAGGGAGGGAGGGAGGGAGGGAGGGAGGGAGGGAGGGAGGGAGGGAGGGAGGGGGAGGGAGGGAGGAGGGAGGGAGGGAGGGAGGGAGGAGGGAGGGAGGGAGGGAGGGAGGGAGGGAGGGAGGAGGGAGGGAGGGAGGGAGGGAGGGAGGGAGGGAGGGAGGGAGGGAGGGAGGGAGGGAGGGAGGGAGGGAGGGAGGGAGGGAGGGAGGGAGGGAGGGAGGGAGGAGGGAGGGAGGGAGGGAGGGAGGAGGGGGAGGGAGGGAGGGAGGGAGGGAGGGAGGGAGGGAGGAGGGAGGGAGGGAGGGAGGAGGGAGGGAGGGAGGGAGGGAGGGAGGGAGGGAGAGGGAGGGAGGGAGGGAGGGAGGGAGGGAGGGAGGAGGGAGGGAGGGAGGGAGGGAGGAGGGAGGGAGGGAGGGAGGGAGGGAGGGAGGGAGGGAGGGAGGGAGGGAGGGAGGGAGGGAGGGAGGGAGGGAGGGAGGGAGGGAGGGAGGGAGGGAGGGAGGGAGGGAGGGAGGGAGGGAGGGAGGGAGGGAGGGAGGGTATGTATGACTGCGTGCGTGCGTGCGTGCGTGCGTGCGTGCGTGCGTGCGTGCGTGCGTGCGTGCGTGCGTGCGTGCGTGCGTGCGTGCGTGCGTGCGTGCGTGCGTGCGTGCGTGCGTGCGTGCGTGCGTGCGTGCGTGCGTGCGTGCGTGCGTGCGTGCCTACGTGTATGCATGGGTGGGTGGATACATGTGTATGTGTGTGTGGGTGGGTGGGTAAGGGATCGACGTGTGTGTGTGTATGTGTGTGTATGTGTGTGTGTGTGTGCTTCTCTGCTTAGGCGTTGGAGCACACGCATGCACTGGAGGAAGGGGGTGATGAAAACCCAGACCAACTGTCGCACCCACCCCTCCACCTTCACCAAGCGTAAGGCCAAGCGTGCCATGGGGGTAGGGTAGCGGACGCAAGTCACCAACGTCAGGGTGCTCACCAGGCTGGTGGATGAGAAGATGGGGGCAGGCCCCTGTCAGATGCAGAGAAGAAGAAAAGGAAAAGGATGCAGCAGGGCCGTGAGAACGTGCCCCCGGGTGTGGCATTAGCCACTATATAGCTAGCTAGCTGGCTAGAGCTGTGTTATTAATGCATTGTACTATAGGCATGTGCCCCCAAGTATGCCTTCCTGCATTGTAAATATGATGCATAATGTAATGATGTGTTGTTTGGAACCTTCTGTACACCAAGGTGGAATGATTGCCATGAAACCCTTGTAAGAACAATAGAAAGCTGCTTTTTCTGTGGTATTTATGCTAGCATCTGTCACCAATTTGTCATCCAACCAGCCTGAAGCTTTGTGGGCAGGCTGCATGGGATGTGTTTCGAACATGTGCCAAGTTCCAGGTCCAACTGAGTTCATTTGATGTCATTATATATGCACATGTGTGATGAAACCCTTGAAAAACCATGAAAAACTGCATTTTTGTGGTATTTATGCTAGCATTTGTCACCAGTTTGTCATCCAACCAGCCTGAAGCTTTGTGGGCAGGCTGCATGGGATGTGTTTCGAACATGTGCCAAGTCCCAGGTCCAACTGAGTTCATTTGATGTCATTATATATGCAAATGTGTGATGAAACCCTTGGAAAACCCTGAAAAACTGCATTTTTGTGGTGTTTATGCTAGCATCTGTCACCAATTTGTCATCCAACCAGCCTGAAACTTTGTGGGCATGCTGCATGGGATGTGTTTAGAACATATGCAAAGTTCCACCCCAACTGAGTTCATTTGGTGTCATTATATATGCATATGTGTGATGAAACCCTTGGAAAACCCTGAAAAACTGCATTTTTGGGGTATTTATGCTAGCATCTGTCACCATTTTGTGATCCAACCAGCCTGAAACGTTGTGGGCATGCTGCATGGGATGTGTTTATAACATGTGCAAAGTTATAGCCCCAACTGAGTTCATTTAGTGTCATTCATATAGGCATGCATGCCAGAAAGTGCTAAAAGTGCGGTATTTTATGCTAGCAAATGTCACCATGTTACCATGGTGCCGACTCCCAAAAAATTTTTTGACCACATGGCATCATAAGATATCTGATTAGGTACCTTGGTGCCAAATTTGAGGCCAAACTGACTATTAGCCTATCTTGAAATAATTACCAGGGAACCAAAACGCGTTTTTGGATTGATGTGATTATAATTAATTAATTAATTAAACTCGTGCTCCCGTTGGGGAGTCACGGAGCACCGAAGTGCTTTTAATCCCTGTGTGTGCACTACAGGAGAAAGGGCAGAGACCCCCAGTCTCCTTCATGCCAAAGGCATGCCACAGCTGCAATCGGGCGCGGCTAGCTAAAAGGACAGGCTAACGATCCGGCAAACTGTGGGTGCAATAAGACCCATGTGAGCATATCATAGCAAGGAGCGTGGGCAGGTAATCTGAACATAGCCAGGGCGTGGCATGGCTGTACTAGGACTAGGCTAAGGCTATGGCTGGTTGTGTACCGTGCGTTGGCGGCACGTGACTAGGTTTGTTGGCACAGCTAGGCAAACATTCTAGGCATGGCTGCCTTAGCGACAGTGACGTGATGTGATTATAAACAAGTCTATGGGCTCGCAAACCTAAAACTTTGCCTTCATTTTGGGTCGCAAACTATAAATTTCACCCTGTTTTGGGGTCGCAAAGTAGGTTTGTGGCAAAGTGATTTTGACCACTACGGTAAAGCGCGCACGTGCCCGGCGCATGACGTGATCCACGACAATAATGAACAGGTATGGGGACAGGACACAACCTTGCCACACCCCGTGGTGAAGGGGGAATGGTGGAGTGGTGCCCTCCGCAGTCCGCACTACTGCCTGTGAACCCTCATACAGACGGCGAATGGCAGCAATAAACGCAGGTGGTACCCGATCCAGAGCTAGGATGGCCCAAAGAGCCTCCCAGAGAACCGTGTCAAAGGCCTCCCCATGGAGGCATGTTATAATTAAATTTAATTTAATATTTAATGGTCCGAAGCGATTGTGATATTCATGGCCGAATTTGGTGCCCAAACGTGTAATTAGTTATGAGCTCCGTCAGCCATGGCTATCTCGTGGACCAACTAATATGCATGAATAATATGAAGTGAGACAACAGTTATGCATAATATCAAGGAGACAACCAGCGCAGGCCAGAAATCGGGAGAATCCGGACCATGGTATGTAGCTCGAGCCTGCCGTTATCTTGTCCGCTCGAGTATGCATAGTATATATTGCAAGGGGTCTGCATGCATGCGCATGAGCCCATATGCGCTCTGGGCCTCTGGCCTGACCACCTTGGGCTCCTTGATTCATGTGCATATCCATCCTACGTTCCACAAGGGTCACCCTTTGGGATCAGCTTGCTTTGGCGCAGTCGTGCGTGAGTCGTGAATGAAGCTGAAGTTTATTTGCATGTCTAGACAACTTCATTATTAAAACTACTTCTATACAAAGGGCTCGTAGTTCAAATTAGGACAGAAAAAAAAACAAAAACACAAGAACAAATCTTGTAGTTACAAACACTCGATCCATTCAAGCTGCCGAACCTCCTCCGAAACTCTGCTCCAAGAAAGCAAGCAGCTTGGCCATGTATGTAGTTGTCGTCCTTATTGGATGTCACATTGGACGCATCATTTCCTGCTGTATCTGTACGCTTGATTTTTCGAAGTGCTCCATTTCGTTGTCAACAGATTAGGAAGGATAAAGGAAAAACTACCAGCAGCAGCAGCAGCACCACCACCACCACCCAAACTTACAACACTCTCTCATGTGCGAAAACAGCGGCCAGCAACAGAGGACCAACAGCAGCACCACACCATGACATGAGGTCAGGCTTCTGTTTTGAATAGAAGAGATTGCGGAAAGGCAAGAATTTTGGCTTGGTTTATGCAGAAGCCGGTGCATCCTCCGCAGGCGCCGCGTCAACAGCCTCATCCGGCGTCTGGTGCTCCAGGGCCCCATGGCAGTTTCCATTGACAGAAAGGACGTTTCAAGCATGAGAACAAGTAGCCAAGGCATTTCAAACACGCGTCAATAAGAATGTGGTCCGTAAGCACCTGCATCGTTCACACCCTAGACACATTATGATGCGCTCAATGCAATGCGTCCAACAAGTGATCGCATGGTCATGGCAAGCCAACTGAAATCATGCCCGCCATCCTCCGAGTCAATGCCTCACTTTCAACACCAAGTCACCACGAGCAGAGGCGTGTGTATGTGCCCGTATGCGCTCTTCACACCTCGCATGCCCCCATGCCGAGCGCGTGGCCCAGACATGCAAGCTGCTCCGGATTGGCTCGCACACACCCACTCTCCGCTGGGGTCAAGCCATGATACTTCTAGAAATTGTGCTGCTTGCAGCATGCTGTGAAACATTAGCGAGAAACAGTACGAAATAAATGCTACATGTCTCTAACTCCACACTCACCCTAAATCCCTTCCAGCAAGGTCAAAGACTACGGCTCTGCAACCAAGACATTGGGCGTTAACAGCTATAGACAGAGCATGCACCACGACGCACCTCCTCTGACGTGGCCACGAACACGCAGTTGACATCGTCGGGGTCGGCAAAGATGATGTCAGTGCCGTTCACCAGCTGGGTGCGGTCCATGGGGGCCAACGGGCGGTTGATGCCGTCGGGCCGCACGATCATCGTCCCGTTGGTGCTCTTCAGGTCGGTGATGAACGCCTTGCCGGTACCGTCAACCTCCATGCCCGCATGCCGACCCGAAACGGTCGACACCTCGATCACGAAGTCGTTATCCTCCCGCCTCCCGATAGTTACCTGCTCCAGCGGCAGCGACGGGCACAGTGACCCCATAAAAGCAATGAAACCCGGGAATTCAGGTGTTGATGGTTCTGGACATGCTTCGTTCGACGTTCACAGCTGCTGTTTGAAGGGTCCATATCTAGTGCGCAGGGTTGTATGTTCGTGCCTGGCAGGCAGGAGCTTACCGCGGATCCGGGTGCCAGCCAAAATTCCGCGTCGCCGGCCTTCTGCTTCAGCCGCCACTGAGTGGACGCGACCGCAGCACATCTGGATGGCAGTTAACCAGCAAGAGTGTGCAAATTTTGAAATGCGATTTGGAAGATGTGCAGGTCAGGACAGTTCTCAACATACGAAAGGGTTTATTTACAGAAGTGTGATGATCACGGCACAGGGCACAGAGACCATAATCCGAGCATGTGGTACCTAATATTGCTGCGTTTGGAAACAGCAGAAGTGCCCAACCGGGCCAGCGACCCAAGCCAGGTCGCTTCAAGGCCTGCCCGTCGCTGTGCACCGTTGGTAGCGACCTGCGCTGGCCGGTGTGGCTTCACGCTCAATTTTACGTGTGAAGCCTGGCAGCAGGACGACACTGTCGCAGCAACCGGCTTCGCCATGGATGCCGCCATCGAGATGACAGTCGTAGCAGAGGACGCCATGGGTGACACGAGGAGATTGTGCGTTGCACTGGCGGGGAACCTTACGATCTAGGTTGCATAGAAAAAATCGGAAAATGACCTGCTGATCCTGGCTGATCCAGGATATTTTTCACGCTGCGTATTTCCTTGCCTGTGCCGATGTGCTGGCCAGTGGCCTGTGCAATAACAAAATCACATCGGTTCTATATCCTACTACCGTAGCGCCTTACTACCAGCCAGTTGACAGCCCTCTTACAAGCGAGGCAGAGACCACTGTTTCAAGAACAACATATAATCACTTGATATTGTACATAAGGTGCAGTATCATCACGCAATATCACAGTTATATCCCGTTGCCAGAATTAGCGAGCAATACTATTGACGCCTGACGGCTCGTCGTCCGGCTCGCGCGAGTAAGGAGATCTTTCTCTCTCCCTTACGGCGCGGCGGTACTCCCCCTTGAGTTCCGGTGAAATGGGTGTTAGTTTATTTCCATATAACAGTTAAGGTGACCCAGGTATGCCAAAATGCCCCCTTGAGTTGACTTACGAGGACGAGTACGAACTACAAAGCGCCGTAATTATTATTTAGTAACAAGTAATACAATGATGTATACCCTTCAATTGAAAATTTAGTATGTAGTATCCCGCCAACCGAAAAGGATATTGCAGACATCTTGATACCATAGGCTTAGCAGGGATTAACTACTGGCTATATTTGGAATAAACGTACACCTATTTACCTGGAAAAGGATATTGCAGCGGTGAATAGAATCGTCCACACACGCTAGCGAGCGCGCAAATAATATGACATGGAAAGAAATAATGACTCACGAGATCGCGGTGAATTTGGAATCGTCACCTGTGCGCAATCAATTCCTAAGCTTGCTTGGCCGTGTGTTTTGATCTCTTTTCTATCTAGTCCCGTCGTTTCTTGCTCGCAAGTGTTTGAGGCGCGGGAATACGAGCTGTTGATCATGGCTTTTCTAGGCGGGGTGGACTCAACGGTTTCTGGAAATAGCTGTCGCAAGAAAATTGGCCGTCAAATTAGCACCGAGGTTTGAGGACAGACAACGTTTTGTTAGGAAAGTTGCCAGTGCTCATGGTTTCAATGCTGGTGCTGCCCACGACATCCGAGTTCTTTGCCGCGATTCTCGCCATCTTGGGCGTGCTCTTATATTACCTGAAAAAGCATCAAGCTGAGCGCAAGCATAGCAACCAGTTAGACAATGTTGACAGGTCATCGGCTTTGGAAAACTTGCGCCGGCAAATCGACAGTGAGGGGGGTTCGCAACCGGTAAGCCGCATGGCAGTTGCGTGATTCCCTTCGTATGCGATAGTCTACGTAGGCTCAGCTTTGAGATGCCCAAACGCGTACAGGCTGCTACTCCACGTTCAATAAAAACCGCGTCCCGTCTGTGCTTACATTCGATCAGTCAGTATCATTTCGGGCATGGGCAAGGTGCGAGGCCAGTCTATCTAAAATTCAGCTTTTCCCGCATTTTCTTGGGCTACCTATCCAACCATGCCCTGGGACTGGCTGGACTTACCTTTGATGGCATGCATAGTTTACAGGGTTTCGTCAAGTGGATTGGCTGTGCTGGTCGTGTGCCATGCAGCCAGCCTTGGATGGGTTCCATTTTTTCAGCCAGCCGTTCATGGGTTGCTCCGTGACGGGGAGATCTACACGTTCAGATATCTGCCGTGAACAGTAGGATGACACGTGGAAGCCCTGGCCTGGCAGGTAGCCCTTTGAAGCATCCGTGTGTCGTTTAAACTGCACTGGCCGGCCCTACCTGCCATTCTGAGAACTTCTGTCCGCTTGGAATAGTGGGCTGGTTTGTGCAGCTGTACTTTCAGGGTTCTGCACCTTGGCCTTTGCCTTAGGGTTGAGGGATATCTAGTGGGACGCGTGCGCCCTTGCGGGGGGGGAGGGGGGGGGGGGGCTCATCCAATCCACCAGCACCTTTTGTTTTGTTCTGCCTTTGTGGCCGGAAGTCCCTAGACCTGCCACACGCGCGTGATGGGGCATCCCTCCCTCGGCTTCTCATAGCTCCCTCCGTCTCTACTCGCATAGCACGCACTCTTGCCCATTCTATCTCTGGCAGCCTAGGCTTTTGAGGGGGCTACCCCTCTCCAAGAGGGCCAGATTCCATATCTGGAAGGGGGCCTCCCCTGGTGGCTTCTCCCTGCGACCGCTGATGTCATGCACCATCCATCTCCCTCTCTTCCAAGAGGGCGTTTGATGGCTAATGTGTGCATGCATATTTATATCTACATGCCAGGAATGTGCGTTCATGCACACTCAACTCTCCATAGCTGTGCACGTCGTATGCCCATGCTTGCACCGCACAATCATAAAACCGCATGCGATGGAACACAGATAAAATAACCCGCACACGGTCGCCTGGTGCGCGCTCGTCAATGCCAACCTCCTTGCTTCCTCGTGTTTGCCGGCCGGCACGGTACCCACCCGTGTGTTGGCCCCCCCACGCTCGGTTGTGCCTGCAAGCGTGGATGGTGCCTGCAAGCGCTCAGCCCACCTGCCTTGCTGCCACACTGGACATACCATGGTCGTCCCCCGCCCCACATATACCGGCACCCTGCCCTAATAGTAAAATAGGCCTGCCCTCACCCACCATCCATGTCGTATGCCCTCACCCACCATCCATGTCGTATGCCCTCACCCACCATCCATGTCGTATGCCCTCACCCACCATCCATGTCGTATGCCCTCACCCACCATCCATGTCGTATGCCCTCACCCACCATCCATGTCGTATGCCCTCACCCACCATCCATGTCGTATGCCCTCACCCACCATCCATGTCGTATGCCCTCACCCACCATCCATGTCGTATGCCCTCACCCACCATCCATGTCGTATGCCCTTACCCCTCATGCAAAGCCCTGTTCCTAACCCCTCGTGCAAGACCCTGTATCTTACCCCTCAAGCATGCCAGTCCTCACATGTGGCATGCACGCCACCCGTTCCCCCCCAACTCGGTCGTATTATGCCCTCACTCAACGCAAATGCCTGCCACCCTCCCCCCCACACAGAGATTCCCCACAAGTTTCACCCATCACTTATGTCATGGCCCTCCCCCACCCCCTCCATCGCTTCCCCCCCCTTCCCCCCTACCCCAGGGCGCCACGAGCCGTGATGGTGCGCGGCGTGACAGCAGCGACGCACACGAGGGGCCCAACCGGGGGAGCACCGAGGCCAGCACGCACAGCGTGGCGAGCGTACACAGCGTGGCGAGTGGGCACAACGTGGCGAGTGGGCGCCCCGACGAGTGGGAGGGCGAGCGGCGGGGGGCAGTCTCCACGTGGGTGGAGTACACTCTCACGGTACGGACCAAGAGCGGAACTGTTTTTTGC
Source organism: Mesostigma viride (assembly GCA_009746045.1). Lineage (NCBI taxonomy): Eukaryota > Viridiplantae > Streptophyta > Mesostigmatophyceae > Mesostigmatales > Mesostigmataceae > Mesostigma > Mesostigma viride. The sequence goes on along the minus strand of RPFO01000392.1, from coordinate 792,534 downwards.
ATTGCACACTCTCGGGTAGGGACCCTTTCTTTTTCTCTTTTGTTTTTCAACGTACACGCTCACGGTACGAAC
>RPFO01000392.1:782462-789962 GCA_009746045.1 Mesostigma viride | reverse complement strand
GGTCATGGCAGCATTCTCACCCACCGGTTGTGTGTCTCCGTGGGCTGGTCATGGCAGCATTCTCACCCACCGGTTGTGTGTCTCCGTGGGCTGGTCATGGCAGCATTCTCACCCACCGGTTGTGTGTCTCCGTGGGCTGGTCATGGCAGCATTCTCACCCACCGGTTGTGTGTCTCCGTGGGCTGGTCATGGCAGCATTCTCACCCACCGGTTGTGTGTCTCCGTGGGCTGGTCATGGCAGCATTCTCACCCACCGGTTGTGTGTCTCCGTGTGCTGGTCATGGCAGCATTCTCACCCACCGGTTGTGTGCCTGGTCATGGCAGCATTCTCACCCACCGGTTGTGTGTCTCCGTGTGCTGGTCATGGCAGCATTCTCACCCACCGGTTGTGTGTCTCCGTGGGCTGGTCATGGCAGCATTCTCACCCACCGGTTGTGTGTCTGGTCATGGCAGCATTCTCACCCACCGGTTGTGTGTCTCCGTGTGCTGGTCATGGCAGCATTCTCACCCACCGGTTGTGTGTCTCCGTGGGCTGGTCATGGCAGCATTCTCACCCACCGGTTGTGTGCCGCCGTGTGCTGGTCATGGCAGCATTCTCACCCACCGGTTGTGTGTCTCCGTGTGCTGGTCATGGCAGCATTCTCACCCACCGGTTGTGTGTCTCCGTGTGCTGGTCATGGCAGCATTCTCACCCACCGGTTGTGTGTCTGGTCATGGCAGCATTCTCACCCACCGGTTGTGTGCCTGGTCATGGCAGCATTCTCACCCACCGGTTGTGTGTCTCCGTGTGCTGGTCATGGCAGCATTCTCACCCACCGGTTGTGTGCCTCCGTGGGCTGGTCATGGTAGCATTCTCACCCACCGGTTGTGTGCCTCCGTGTGCTGGTCATGGCAGCATTCTCACCCACCGGTTGTGTGTCTCCGTGGGCTGGTCATGGCAGCATTCTCACCCACCGGTTGTGTGCCTGGTCATGGCAGCATTCTCACCCACCGGTTGTGTGTCTGGTCATGGCAGCATTCTCACCCACCGGTTGTGTGCCTCCGTGGGCTGGTCATGGTAGCATTCTCACCCACCGGTTGTGTGTCTCCTTGTGCTGGTCATGGCAGCATTCTCACCCACCGGTTGTGTGTCTCCGTGTGCTGGTCATGGCAGCATTCTCACCCACCGGTTGTGTGTCTCCGTGTGCTGGTCATGGCAGCATTCTCACCCACCGGTTGTGTGTCTCCGTGTGCTGGTCATGGCAGCATTCTCACCCACCGGTTGTGTGTCTCCGTGTGCTGGTCATGGCAGCATTCTCACCCACCGGTTGTGTGTCTCCGTGTGCTGGTCATGGCAGCATTCTCACCCACCGGTTGTGTGTCTCCGTGTGCTGGTCATGGCAGCATTCTCACCCACCGGTTGTGTGTCTCCGTGTGCTGGTCATGGCAGCATTCTCACCCACCGGTTGTGTGTCTCCGTGTGCTGGTCATGGCAGCATTCTCACCCACCGGTTGTGTGCTGGTCATGGCAGCATTCTCACCCACCGGTTGTGTGTCTCCGGCTGCTGGTCATGGCAGCATTCTCACCCACCGGTTGTGTGTCTCCGTGGGCTGGTCATGGCAGCATTCTCACCCACCGGTTGTGTGTCTCCGTGGGCTGGTCATGGCAGCATTCTCACCCACCGGTTGTGTGTCTGGTCATGGCAGCATTCTCACCCACCGGTTGTGTGTCTCCGTGTGCTGGTCATGGCAGCATTCTCACCCACCGGTTGTGTGTCTCCGTGGGCTGGTCATGGCAACATTCTCACCCACCGATTGTGTGCCTGGTCATGGCAGCATTCTCACCCACCGGTTGTGTGTCTCCGTGTGTCTGGTCATGGCAGCATTCTCACCCACCGGTTGTGTGTCTCGGTGTGCCTGGTCATGGCAGCATTCTCACCCACCGGTTGTGTGTCTCCGTTTGCTGGTCATGGCAGCATTCTCACCCACCGGTTGTGTGCCTCCGTGGGCTGGTCATGGCAGCATTCTCACCCACCGGTTGTGTGTCTCCGTGTGTCTGGTCATGGCAGCATTCTCACCCACCGGTTGTGTGTCTCCGTGGGCTGGTCATGGCAGCATTCTCACCCACCGGTTGTGTGTCTCCGTGGGCTGGTCATGGCAGCATTCTCACCCACCGGTTGTGTGTCTCCGTGTGCTGGTCATGGCAGCATTCTCACCCACCGGTTGTGTGTCTCCGTGTGCTGGTCATGGCAGCATTCTCACCCACCGGTTGTGTGTCTCCGTGGGCTGGTCATGGCAGCATTCTCACCCACCGGTTGTGTGTCTCCGTGTGCTGGTCATGGCAGCATTCTCACCCACCGGTTGTGTGTCTCCGTGTGCTGGTCATGGCAGCATTCTCACCCACCGGTTGTGTGTCTCCGTGTGCTGGCCATGGCAGCATTGTCACCCACCGGTTGTGTGTCTCCGTGTGTCTGGTCATGGCAGCATTCTCACCCACCGGTTGTGTGTCTCCGTGTGCTGGTCATGGCAGCATTCTCACCCACCGGTCGTGTGTCTCCGTGTGCTGGTCATGGCAGCATTCTCACCCACCGGTTGTGTGTCTCCGTGTGCTGGTCATGGCAGCATTCTCACCCACCGGTTGTGTGTCTCCGTGTGCTGGTCATGGCAGCATTCTCACCCACCGGTTGTGTGTCTCCGTGGCTGGTCATGGCAGCATTCTCACCCACCGGTTGTGTGTCTGGTCATGGCAGCATTCTCACCCACCGGTTGTGTGTCTCCGTGTGTCTGGTCATGGCAGCATTCTCACCCACCGGTTGTGTGTCTCCGTGTGCTGGTCATGGCAGCATTCTCACCCACCGGTTGTGTGTCTCCGTGGGCTGGTCATGGCAGCATTCTCACCCACCGGTTGTGTGTCTGGTCATGGCAGCATTCTCACCCACCGGTTGTGTGCCTGGTCATGGCAGCATTCTCACCCACCGGTTGTGTGTCTGGTCATGGCAGCATTCTCACCCACCGGTTGTGTGCCTGGTCATGGCAGCATTCTCACCCACCGGTTGTGTGTCTCCGTGTGCTGGTCATGGCAGCATTCTCACCCACCGGTTGTGTGTCTCCGTGTGCTGGTCATGGCAGCATTCTCACCCACCGTTCGTGTGTCTGGTCATGGCAGCATTCTCACCCACCGGTTGTGTGTCTCCGTGCGCTGGTCATGGCAGCATTCTCACCCACCGGTTGTGTGTCTCCGTGGGCTGGTCATGGCAGCATTCTCACCCACCGGTTGTGTGTCTCCGTGGGCTGGTCATGGCAGCATTCTCACCCACCGGTTGTGTGTCTCCGTGTGCTGGTCATGGCAGCATTCTCACCCACCGGTTGTGTGTCTCCGTGGGCTGGTCATGGCAGCATTCTCACCCACCGGTTGTGTGTCTCCGTGGGCTGGTCATGGCAGCATTCTCACCCACCGGTTGTGTGTCTCCGTGTGCTGGTCATGGCAGCATTCTCACCCACCGGTTGTGTGTCTCCGTGTGCTGGTCATGGCAGCATTCTCACCCACCGGTTGTGTGTCTCCGTGTGCTGGTCATGGCAGCATTCTCACCCACCGGTTGTGTGTCTGGTCATGGCAGCATTCTCACCCACCGGTTGTGTGTCTCCGTGTGTCCGGTCATGGCAGCATTCTCACCCACCGGTTGTGTGTCTGGTCATGGCAGCATTCTCACCCACCGGTTGTGTGTCTCCGTGTGCTGGTCATGGCAGCATTCTCACCCACCGGTTGTGTGTCTGGTCATGGCAGCATTCTCACCCACCGGTTGTGTGTCTCCGTGTGCTGGTCATGGCAGCATTCTCACCCACCGGTTGTGTGTCTCCGTGTGCTGGTCATGGCAGCATTCTCACCCACCGGTTGTGTGTCTCCGTGTGCTGGTCATGGCAGCATTCTCACCCACCGGTTGTGTGTCTGGTCATGGCAGCATTCTCACCCACCGGTTGTGTGTCTCCGTGTGCTGGTCATGGCAGCATTCTCACCCACCGGTTGTGTGTCTCCGTGTGCTGGTCATGGCAGCATTCTCACCCACCGGTTGTGTGTCTCCGTGGCTGGTCATGGCAGCATTCTCACCCACCGGTTGTGTGCCTGGTCATGGCAGCATTCTCACCCACCGGTTGTGTGTCTCCGTGTGCTGGTCATGGCAGCATTCTCACCCACCGGTTGTGTGCCTCCGTGGGCTGGTCATGGCAGCATTCTCACCCACCGGTTGTGTGTCTCCGTGTGCTGGTCATGGCAGCATTCTCACCCACCGGTTGTGTGCCTGGTCATGGCAGCATTCTCACCCACCGGTTGTGTGTCTCCGTGTGCTGGTCATGGCAGCATTCTCACCCACCGGTTGTGTGCCTGGTCATGGCAGCATTCTCACCCACCGGTTGTGTGCCTCCGTGGGCTGGTCATGGCAGCATTCTCACCCACCGGTTGTGTGCCTGGTCATGGCAGCATTCTCACCCACCGGTTGTGTGTCTGGTCATGGCAGCATTCTCACCCACCGGTTGTGTGTCTCCGTGTGCTGGTCATGGCAGCATTCTCACCCACCGGTTGTGTGCCTGGTCATGGCAGCATTCTCACCCACCGGTTGTGTGTCTCCGTTTGCTGGTCATGGCAGCATTCTCACCCACCGGTTGTGTGTCTCCGTGTGCTGGTCATGGCAGCATTCTCACCCACCGGTTGTGTGTCTCCGTGGGCTGGTCATGGCAGCATTCTCACCCACCGGTTGTGTGTCTCGTGTGCTGGTCATGCAGCATTCTCACCCACCAGTTGTGTGCCTTGTCATGGCAGCATTCTCACCCCACCGGTTGTGTGTCTCCGTGTGCTGGTCATGGCAGCATTCTCACCCACCGGTTTGTGTGTCTCCGTGGCTGGTCATGGCAGCATTCTCACCCACCGGTTGTGTGTCTCCGTGCTGGTCATGGCAGCATTCTCACCCACCGGTTGTTGTCTCCGTGTGCTGGTCATGGCAGCATTCTCACCCACCGGTTGTGTGTCTCCGTGTGCTGGTATGGCAGCATTCTCACCCACCGGTTGTGTGTCTCCGTGTGCTGGTCATGGCAGCATTCTCACCCACCGGTTGTGTGTCTCCGTGTGCTGGTCATGGCAGCATTCTCACCCACCGGTTGTGTGTCTCCGTGTGCTGGTCATGGCAGCATTCTCACCCACCGGTTGTGTGCCTCCGTGTGCTGGTCATGGCAGCATTCTCACCCACCGGTTGTGTGCCGCCGTGTGTCTGGTCATGGCAGCATTCTCACCCACCGGTTGTGTGCCTCCGTGGGCTGGTCATGGCAGCATTCTCACCCACCGGTTGTGTGTCTCCGTGTGCTGGTCATGGCAGCATTCTCACCCACCGGTTGTGTGTCTCCGTGGGCTGGTCATGGCAGCATTCTCACCCACCGGTTGTGTGCCTCCGTGTGCTGGTCATGGCAGCATTCTCACCCACCGGTTGTGTGTCTCCGTGGGCTGGTCATGGCAGCATTCTCACCACCGGTTGTGTGTCTCCGTGGGCTGTCATGGCAGCATTCTCACCACCGGTTGTGTGTCTCCGTGGGCTGGTCATGGCAGCATTCTCACCACCGGTTGTGTGTCTCCGTGTGCTGGTCATGGCAGCATTCTCACCCACCGGTTGTGTGCCTCCGTGGGCTGGTCATGGCAGCATTCTCACCCACCGGGTTGTGTGTCTCCGTGTGCTGGTCATGGCAGCATTCTCACCCACCGGTTGTGTGTCTCCGCTGCTGGTCATGGCAGCATTCTCACCCACCGGTTGTGTGTCTCCGTGGGCTGGTCATGGCAGCATTCTCACCCACCGGTTGTGTGTCTCCGTGGGCTGGTCATGGCAGCATTCTCACCCAACCGGTTGTGTGCCTCCGTGGGCTGGTCATGGCAGCATTCTCTCACCCACCGGTTGTGTGTCTCCGTGGGCTGGTCATGGCAGCATTCTCACCCACCGCGTTGTGTGCCTCCGTGTGCTGGTCATGGCAGCATTCTCACCCACCGTTGTGTGTCTCCGTGTGCTGGTCATGGCAGCATTCTCACCCACCGGTTGTGTGCCTCCGTTTGTGCTGGTCATGGCAGCATTCTCACCCACCGGTTTGTGTCTCCGTGGGCTGGTCATGGCAGCATTCTCACCCACCGGTTGTGTGTCTCCGTGTGCTGGTCATGGCAGCATTCTCACCCACCGGTTGATGTGTCTCCGTGTGCTGGTCATGGCAGCATTCTCACCCACGGTTGTTGTCTCTGGTTCATGGCAGCATTCTCACCCACCGGTTGTGTGTCTCCGTTTGCTGGTCATGGCAGCATTCTCACACGGTTGTGTGTCTCCGTGTGCTGGTCATGGCAGCATTTCCACCACCGGTTGTGTGTCTCCGTGGGCTGGTCATGGCAGCATTCTCACCCACCGGTTGTGTGCCTGGTCATGGCAGCATTCTCACCCACGGTTGTGGTGCTCCGTGTGCTGGTCATGGCAGCATTCTCACCAACGGTTGTGTGTCTCCGTGTGCTGGTCATGGCAGCATTCTCACCCACCGGTTGTGTGTGTCTCCGTGTGCTGGTCATGGCAGCAATTCTCACCCACCGGTTGTGTGTCTCCGTTTGCTGGTCATGGCAGCATTCTCACCCACCGGTTGTGTGCTCCGTGTGCTGGTCATGGCAAGCATTCTCACCCACGGTTTGTGTGTCTCCGTTCGCTGGTCATGGCAGCATTCTCACCCACCGGTTGTCGTGTCTCCGTGTGCTGCGTCATGGCAGCATTCTCACCCACCGGTGTGTTGTCTGGTCATGGCAGCATTCTCACCCACCGGTTGTGTGTCTCCGTGTGCTGGTCATGGCAGCATTCTCACCCACCGGTTTGTGTGTCTGGTCATGGCAGCATTCTCACCCACCGGTTGTGTGTCTCCGTGTTCTGGTCATGGCAGCATTCTCACCCACCGTTGTGTGTTCCGTGTGCTGGCATGGCAGCATTCTCACCCACCGGTTGTGTGTCTCCGTGTGTCTGGTCATGGCAGCATTCTCACCCACCGGTTGTGTGTCTCCGTGGGCTGGTCATGGCAGCATTCTCACCCACCGGTTGTGTGTCTCCGTGTGCTGGTCATGGCAGCATTCTCACCCACCGGTTGTGTGCCTCCGTGGGCTGGTGCATGGCAGCATTCTCACCCACCGGTTGTGTGTCTCCTTGTGCTGGTCATGGCAGCATTCTCACCCACCGGTTGTGTGTCTCCGTGTGCTGGTCATGCAGCATTCTCACCCACCGGTTGTGTGTCTCCGTGTGCTGGTCATGGCAGCATTCTCACCACCGGTGTGTGTCTCCGTGTTGGCATGTGGCTCTCACTCTGGCTCACTCTAGCGCAGCATTCTCACCCACCGGTTGTGTGTCTCCGTGTGCTGGTCATTATGCAGCATTCTCACCCCGGTTGTGTGTCTCCGTGTTGCTGGTCATGGCAGCATTCTCAACCCACCGGTTGTGTGTCTCCGTGTGCTGGTCATGGCAGCATTCTCAC
>RPFO01000392.1:585451-683975 GCA_009746045.1 Mesostigma viride | reverse complement strand
CCAAAAACGCCCGATCGCAGAGGAAGGCGCCCACCGATGCGGCATCTCGCAGAAAATCTCGCCGCCGCAGCACTTGGATATCGTGCATGTGCGCGTCCCGCTTGTACTCTCATCGAATTCGTGCGTGTTTGCGTGCCCCTGCTTGGTTTTCACAGCCCCAGGAACTTTGCCACCTTGTCCTCGGTGTCCGCTGTTTCAGGTACACCTTCATGCGGGACTGCTCGCCATGCCGTTTGCAGGCGGCTGGCGCTTGGCAGAGGGGACATCCGTTGCCGCCATAGCCGGCTTATCGCGGGAGGGCTCCATTGCAGTGAGAGGAGTTGGTTTTGAGTGGTGCTGGCGGATTGGGACCCCAAACGCCCGCCTCCGCGTTTATCCCTGCCGAGGCCCGCGCGAAGCGCGCGACACCCACGACAGTCCAATGGGAGTCCGACCGTGTCACGCGGCACGACACGGCGGCATATTCCCACGATATTCCAAGCGGACAATGGGACGCTGCCACGTGGCGGCGCGGCGCTCTCACGGGAATATCATGGGAATATTCCCGGCGCGGCGCCGCTTCTAGAAGGCGCGGCGCTCCATGGGATATCCGTGGGAATATTCCGTCCACCAATCCGGACCTGCGCGTGGCACGGGACTATTGGGCGGGGCGGGGGGGTGCGGGCACATAAGCGGAGGCGGGCGAGTTTGGCAGCCAAACCACGCCAATCCGCACGAGCACGCACAGACTGTCAGCCGCTATGGATTCCACCCTCTGATTGCCAATGAGCTCCCAGGATCACTCCGACCTGTTTGCGGAGTTGTGCGGGGGCTGGTACCGCTTGGTGGTGCGCAAGGCCATGGAAAACTCCAGCAATTTGTACAGCTGCGTGAATGAGTGGGAAAAGAAGTTGAAAACCCCTTTTGCGTGCTGGTTCGTTTCGACTCCTTTACGGCTCTGGATCGCCAGTTGGAGTTTGAATTCATTGACGTACGCACTGCGATCAGCAGGAAGTACTGCGTTCGCAGTCAGATCCTGTCCCACATTCGCCCTGAGAGCGAGTTCATGCTTCTGTGCGTCCTCCTTCGCGAGAAGAAGGAGGACGACGGGTTCATCGACCTGGTTACCAGGATTGGCCTGTCCTTCCGCGTGCCCAAGGACGCGGACAAGATCGTTGCGAGACGGCGTTTCCCTATACCCCCCTGCGAGAAGGTGGTGATCACAGTGCGCACGCCCATTTTGGACAGCCCCATTGGTCCTTTCCCCGAGTCGGTTCGCGGTTTCTGCGCTGCGCCGGGGTGTGAGAAGAAGGGCAAGAGAGAGGTGAAGCGCAGGTGCGCCAGCTGCCAGGATGCGCGGTACTGCTCCCGCGAGTGCCAGGTTGCGCACTGGAAGATCCACAAGGCGGACTGCACTCTGCTCACCCACGTGTGGACTTGCACCTCTGTGAAGTTCCCCTGCGCGGGGACACTCTGCGTGTGAAAGACGATTGCACTGGGTTTGAGGGCCGCCAGACGCCCTGCCTGCGCATGTACAACCGCTAAACAGCCAGGCCTGCGTGCCTGCAAAGGGGTCTAGGAATGGCCTATTCCTTATTTTTATTGTAATGAAATGACATTTTCCTTATGTGCATGGGACTTGAACTATTCCAATGAGTCATATAGCAACTAGACCCATCGAGTAACACTGCCTCCTGTAACCCACGCCACCATATGCTGCCATCTGTTACCCACACGAATGTCTACTGTCGCTCGTCACCCACGGGATTGTATGCTGGCGCCTGTCACCTATACCATATATACCACGTGGCAGATTGGCATGGCATGGCAAGTAGGTCCGTACGGCAAATGGGGTCACCTTAGGGTTTTGTAGTATGGGGTCACCACCCCCTCCCACGACACAACCCATGCGCGACCCCATACTACTAAACCCTAGGGCGACCCCACCGTCCACCCGGCCGTCCACCTGGCCGTACTGTGACAGGCGCCAGTATCGTGGGAACCTCTAGTATCATGGGATATCCGTTCAAGTCCTATTCGCGGGCCGCGGGTTCCTATCTAATGATGCATTGGTGTTGGATTTGCATGCAATGAGTCTTATTTATTACAATGTACAATAGGCAAAGTCCTAATCAACCATGTCCTCAACGAGGTGCCTCCAAGGGCACACTCACTACAGGGAGGAATAGCCCCTTCCCCTTTCTAGACCCCCTACTCATCCTCAACCACAATCACCTCCCGGTGCTGAACATCAGCAACCAAGTGTGCGTCCCTCTCAACAATGCGCCTCGCCCCGTCGCGGAAGCGATCCACCAACCGCCTCATGGCCAGCGCGTCCCACCCGACGCCACCGCCGAGTGCCTCAAAGAAGGCCACAGCCAGTGCATTGCCCGCAGACCCGGAGCACTCCAACTGGGGGTGATCCCTGATGTACTGCAGGGCGGACAGGAAACCGTTGACTCCCGCGGGGTAATTCTCATTCCCCCCCAGCGCGAACAGCGAAAGAAGCGCGAGCAGCAGGAGCAGCAGCAGGAGCAGCAGCAGGCAGCAGGAGGAGCAGCAGCGGCGGCGGCGGCGGCGATGGCGGCCGGCAGACCACGGAAACCACACTCTGACACGTTGTCCACCACGCGCAGGTGGCGATCCAAGTCCTCGCGGCTGGTGGCCTGGTAGGTGCAGCCCAGGATGGTCACGGTGCCGTTATCACCAGGGAGAGAAAGCTTGTTGGGGCAGGGCCTGACAAGCTTAGCGCAGGTGTTGTCGTGAATCGCCTCCTCGCCGAGCACGACCTCGCCGCCGCACCCGCGAGCGCACAGACGCACATTCACAAGGGTGAATGTGAGTCTGTCGACACCCACATTGCGCTTGTACTGGCTGCCAGTGCGCATCAGGAGCTCCTTGCATTCTGGGCAGCGCTTGCCAATCACACGGGCGTTGGGCCTGGTAGAATTATACTCCAGAGCGTGGGCCTCGAGCATATCAGCGCACTGTTGCAGTGCTGAGGGACGCAGGTGTGGACGCCCTCCACGAGGTAGATGATGGGGTACTTCCCCTCCGTGCCGAAGGGCTCGGTGCAGATGTCGCAGCACGCCAGCCTCTTCTCGAACCACGTGATCTTGTGGTTCGCCTCCTCGAGAGCCAAGCGCATCTTCTTGAGCTCTTCGCGAGTGGGATCAGGGGAGAAAGAACGACGCCTGCTGCGGTTCCTCTCGCGCTCCAACTCCTCCTGCGTCTCCCTCAGCTGGCGCTGCAATGCGGCTAAGTCCCCACCGCTGGGCCCAGCGCCTCCAGAACGAGAACGGGAGCTGGGACCACCACGCAGCAGGCCTGCATGCAAAGGAAAACACACAGACAACTGCAAAATGTATCAGATAGTGGCCATCACCTGCAACATCCAACAGATAGTGGCCATCACCTGCAAAATCCAGCAGGCAATCGAAAAGGGATGCATAAAACAGCAGACCACGTACTGGGAGCAGCCGCAGGGCGAGACTGAGCCACCAGGTCGTCGATCGCAGCGTGCGAATTGACTTCCGTGCCTGCGTCGTCCAGGTGGTCGTAGTCGTTGTGGTCAAAAAGGTCGTCAGAGGGGTTCCAGCCTGCAAAGAATGAATAGAAAATGACCATGGCGTTCCTGTCAGCTGCTGAAAATGCCCAAAAAACAAACCAAGGAAACACAAAAACAGACATGCATGGGAAAATACGTACGCTCAGGTTCCTGGGCCTCATGTTCTTGGGTCGTCGCCATAGCTGGCTAGCTGCTGATAGTGGTATCCTGCTGCTGTTCTGAGTGGTTCGTGAGGGTTTGGCTGCATTTTTGGTCGTGTTTGGGCATTTGGCCTCGTGGGGAGGAGGGAACGGCATATTCCCGGCATATTCCGGGAATATTCCCACGAATATGCCGTGGGACGGTCGCTAGAAGGAAACGGTCGCGCCGCGTCGGCAGTTACGTGACAGGGATACGGACTGTCATGGCAGTCTGACGGTTCTGACAGGTGTCAGACGGGACAGTGTGCCGACTGTCGTGGCAGATCTTCGTAACCGACGCGCGACGGAACCGGCGCGGCGCGGACTGACGTGGCACGCTGTCAGATCTGACGTGGCACGGTACTGACATAGCAGGCCGTCCGAACCGGCAGCTGACGGATACAGTCTTGTACGGACTGTCGTGTCAGACCGTCCAGGTTGCCACGTGGCAGTATGGCACGACACTTGGACGGATTCTAGTGGGAAATCCTACAATACACAAGCAGTTGCGTATTTGTAGTAATCTGTACTACTGTAGTATGATGCATTTCTACTTCTTTATACTGTCTGTACTACGATTCCTAGTGCAATTGTACTATGAGACGCCATGAGATAGAGACAAAGTCATGGATTTCCATTAAATCATAATAAGGCTTAATGCCCATAGGGGACTTTGTCTATTCCAAAGGGGCACTTAGTTAGTGAACCCCCTCCAGGGCCAGGCGGCGACAGAACTTGTCGTACATCTTGTCGCAGGTGGCATTCATGACCCTCAGTTCCCTCTCGCAGGCAGCGGGGGAAAAGTTGACAGGCAGATAGGCGTGGTACTCGGCCTTCACGAGGTCCACGAGCACACGGCAATGCTCCTCTGCGGTCTTATCCTTATCCACCTGAGGAATGGATTCAACATACTCCTTCATCACATCCCACAGGCGGGGAATCGCGCAAACGCGTTCAGACAGCTTAACCTCTAGGTCGATGGCCAGAGTTGCCACCTCCATACGCCTATCGCCATACTTGCAGGCGTCCATCCTCTTCTCAAAAGTGGAAAGGGACTGCACACCGCCTTGAGCGATGGCGATGGCAAAGTTGCGCAGGGCCCATCCTGTATAGTGGCAAAACGGCCCTGGCTGCCTGCGCTTAGAGAGGAAGCGCCCCTCAAGCTCAGTGGCAATAGCATCCAACAGCTGCATCCTTCGCTGCTCTGTCTTAGCTTTGACAGCGTCCCACGGCACTTGCAGCTCTTGCTGACACCACACCTGGGGCCATGCCAACTCCACGATTTCGTGCACAATCTCAGCTGGCAGGCTGTTAAAAGTGGCAGCGGCCATGTCTTCTTTGTGGTAGTGGTGCTAGTGCTGTTGGGATGCTGGAGCAGGCGAGAAGTGCCCACTTTGACGTGGTGTCGGACCTTTGTACCCGCCCCACGGCATCTTCGCGGAATATTCCGTGGCACGACGATCTCCCACGGGACGCCGCCACGTGGCAGAGATCGGACGGTCCACGGCAATTCAGATCTCCCATGATAGTACGGCGTATCTCGGATACGGCGCGGCGCCGGTACGGCCGGACCAGTATCATGGATACTGGTCCGAGTACCGTGGCACGGCATTCCGCCACGTCACTACCGCGCCGCGCCGCGCCGCGCCATGGAACCTTCTAGAGGATCGATCCCAGCCGTCCGATGAAGATCTCGTGGGAGGGCGAGTTTCCACAGGTACAAAGGTCGTGCAGGCCTACCAAATGCACCATCACACCACAGAACAGCCATAGCCAGCGCAGAAAACAACAGCAGACCGCCATGTCTCAGCTTGATGCAGCAGCTGGGCCGGTGTTCAGGCGTCAGACTAGGGCACAGACTAGGGCCATCTATGGGCTCCAGGCTCCCAAAATCTATGGATTGCCATATCCTCGCTGCACAAAAACTAGGACTGGTTGTTCCGCCATAGCTCCTGCGCTTGTGCCAGTGCCTGCGCCTGTGCCAGCGCCAGTGCCTGTGATTGTGCCAGTGCCAGTGCCTGCTGCGCCAGTGCCTGCGCCTGTGTACGTGCCTGCTCCTCTCCCTGGGCTATTCGCCCCTCGGTTTAAGGACTCTGACATTTGGCCTCCAGCAGGCCATGTGTGGCCAAATGGTAGTGGCGATTCCAAGTTTCCTCTGGTGCATTGCGTCACCTGCAAAAAGGTGCCGGAGAGGGCAGTGTGCAAGAAGGAGAACGGGGAGATGCAGTGCCGGGGGTGCGCTCTGGATGAACTGAGCGACAAGGTGGATGCACTAGGTCCCTCTCCTCCCACGGAGCAGGTGCAGGAGACTGTCAAGAATTTTGACACGGGCTTGCAGATTTACAAGTACGAATATGAGCCCAAGCGTCTCCCACCTCCTCCCACCGGCTACCCTCTGTCCAAGTGCATGTGCGCTGTGTGCAAGAAGCCTGCTCTCCACGCGCACGAAGTGGTGAAGAAGGTCACCCCTCAGATGCTGGAGACCACTTCCCATTTCCGTGTTGCCAAGCTCGTGGTTGGCGACGTCGTTTGTGGGATCTGCCGCAACGAGTTCCTGGCCCAGTATGTCGACAACAACGTGGTCATCAGCAAGGCCATGTCTCGCGGCATGCAGTATTGGGAGTACAAGGGCCATATCGATGAGGTGTTCCAGTACAACGAGGAACTCCACAAGATGGCAGAGCGCGCCCAGGACAACACGCACGACGGCCCCTCCAGTGACAAGTTTTACTGGCCTCGCAGGCAGTGCCAGAAGTGCATGAAGCGCATCGACATCAACGTGCAGAACCTGTATGTGGCTCCAAGGCCTCGTTCTTTAGACGTTGACTTGGTCTGCTACGAGTGCGCCAAGTTCTGCAGCCTTGTTTCTGAGGCTGTCGCTTTCCCGGGCTTTAGCCGCCCCAACAACCGTCTCAAGCGTAATGCAGAGGCCGGGGGCTTCCTTCTGTACGATGTTGTGGGGTCCAACAAGCCCTATTTCTTCGCGTAGGGTGTCATCTGGGCACTTGATTGGCCCATGCAAGCCTATGGAGGCTACTGTTGATAGGGACTTGTGGTATTCTATTTTGTAATGAATAAGACTCTTTGCATGCAAATCCAACACTCATGCACTAGGCGTAGGACTTGACTTGTTTGCGAAAAGTTCGGGCTATGCGGATAGCCCGAACTTTTGGGGATAGCCCGAACTTTTGGAAACCTTGCTAGGGAAAAGTAAAAGTTTCCAGTGAGGATCCCAGCCATTTGAAAAGTTCGGGCTATGGTTCGGGCTATCAGTTTATAGCCCGAACCGGACCCTTTTTCCCCTTGGGCGGTGGTGTCATGCATTGTACATGGGGTAGGGACTTGGTTATTTGGACAGTGTGCAGTGTATGTGTGTGTTTCTTCCTTAGATTGCTAACACATAAAATATAGGGGTATTTCCTGTATATACAGATAGGATTGCTAACACATAAAATATAGGGGTATTAGCTATGATTATATATAGATGACAATTGCTAACACATAAAATTTTATGTGTTGGGAAACAGAGTAAAAAAAGAGTAGCATCCACCCATAGCAACACACTGCCCAGAGGGAGAAAAGGGGAGGTTCGGGCTATAAATCGATAGCCCGAACCATAGCCCGAACTTTTCAAAATGGCTGGGATCCCCACTGGAAACTTTTACTTTTCCCTAGCAAGGTTTCGAAAAGTTCGGGCTATCCCCAAAAGTTCGGGCTATCCACATAGCACGAACTTTTCGTGGGAGCCTATGGATGGGCGCCACGTGGCACGGTATCCCGATAGTTGCCGGCGCCGCGCCGGCGCGGCGCTCCACGGAATATCCGTGGGAATATTCCCGGCGCGACGCTTGCACGGCACTATCGTGGGACGCCGTGGCCGAGAGGGTATAAAAGCGGAGTCACGGGCGTTTGGGGGTAGGTCTCACCTCCGACACTGCCAGGCACACAGTCATCCACACGCAGACAGCCATCCTTACAGCTGTAAAATACACAATGGCCCATGCTGGTGCTACTTTCGAGGATCTGCCAAGCGAAATTTTGTACGTGTTGGCAGAGCTCAGCTGGCCCTACTTGCGTGGTGTGAACAAGGCCTCTCACAAGGAATGGGAGGCCGTGCTGGCGATAATGGAGGCAAAGGTTAGCGCTGTGCGCAATTTGATTGACGAGGAACTGAAGTTCCGCGATGCAACCCCGATTGGTTGCGATCTGAACACGGCGACTACCCGTCGCCTGTATGAGTTGACGCATGATCAGCTGAGGGCCATTTATGACAAGGTGTCTGTGCCCCGCTTGAGTGAGGCGGAGGGGTACTTGTACACTACCCGCGCTGATCGTTTGGAGCAGATGGATTACACCTACACTGATTTTGTGGAGGTGATCGAACAGATTGGCGTGAGCCCCGGCCCCCACACTAGGGCGGCGAGGGACGCCTATTTCGCATCCATTCCTGATGTGGATCGCGAGAAAACGATGGAGCGTCGCGTGGAGGAGTTGGTCGATATTCTGTGCGCGGCAGTGTTGGCTGACGACACGGAGGCCAACGGGGGTGTGCCAACGATCCATTTGGCCAACGTTCTCAGCGACATTTTCGACCGCCAAGCAGCACATGATGATGTGCCGTCTCCACAGCCATCCCTCGTTTAACCGGGAGATGCGTTAAACAGGCAAATAGGGATCAACTTATATAGCCTATTGGAAAAGGCTATATCCCATGGACTGTCTTATATAACTTTTAATAAGACTCGATTCCTATTGAAATTTGTCTCACAATGAGTCCAACAATGAGCCCCACTTAAAAAAAAAATCTAAACCGCATACTATAAATAGCTAATGGAGCTATAGGGGTACCAGAATCCCACGAAGAATAGGGATTTCCCGCCACCCGCGCCTGTCACGTGACCTGTGTGCCACGTGGCATGTCCTGATTGGTCAGCCTAGTCTCATGGAATTCCAGATTCACATGATGCCACGTGGCAACTATCCATTCGTCCGGATGTCCCATGGGACTCCAGGGACCCCCGTGGGTGCCACGTGGCAGGTTCCGATTGGACATGGTGTCTCATGGGACGCCAGGGTCCCTGGGTGCCACGTGGCGGGATCCGATTGGACAGGGAGTACCATGGGAGTACAGGGTCCCACGGAGATTCGGGGTCCCTGGTGCCACGTGGCAGGTTCCGATTGGACATGGTGTCTCATGGGACGCCAGGGTCCCTGGGTGCCACGTGGCGGGATCCGATTGGACAGGGAGTACCATGGGAGTACAGGGTCCCACGGAGATTCGGGGTCCCTGGTGCCACGTGGCAGTTACCGATTGGACAGGGAGTCCCATGGGTGCCACGTGGCAGCGTCCCATTGGCCAGGGTGGTCCCATGGGTGGCCAGGGTCCCACGGGTCCCTGGTGCCACGTGGCGGTCGCCGATTGGTCAGATAGTCCCATGGGAATCTCAGGGTGCCACGTGGCAGCCTCCCATTGGCGGATACTACGCCAGGGTCCCTGGCAGGGTCCCACGATATATTTATCCCAACAATTGACGGGTTAGAGGCGCCTCTAACCCGTCAATTGTTGGGATAAATATATCGTGGGACCCTGCCAGGGACCCTGGCGTAGTATCCGCCAATGGGAGGCTGCCACGTGGCACCCTGAGATTCCCATGGGACTATCTGACCAATCGGCGACCGCCACGTGGCACCAGGGACCCGTGGGACCCTGGCCACCCATGGGACCACCCTGGCCAATGGGACGCTGCCACGTGGCACCCATGGGACTCCCTGTCCAATCGGTAACTGCCACGTGGCACCAGGGACCCCGAATCTCCGTGGGACCCTGTACTCCCATGGTACTCCCTGTCCAATCGGATCCCGCCACGTGGCACCCAGGGACCCTGGCGTCCCATGAGACACCATGTCCAATCGGAACCTGCCACGTGGCACCAGGGACCCCGAATCTCCGTGGGACCCTGTACTCCCATGGTACTCCCTGTCCAATCGGATCCCGCCACGTGGCACCCAGGGACCCTGGCGTCCCATGAGACACCCTGTCCAATCGGAACCTGCCACGTGGCACCCACGGGGGTCCCTGGAGTCCCATGGGACATCCGGACGAATGGATAGTTGCCACGTGGCACCATGTGAATCTGGAATCCATGAGACTAGGCTGACCAATCGGACATGCCACGTGGCACAGGTCACGTGACAGGCGCGGGTGGCGGGAAATCCCTATTCTTCGTGGGATCTGGTACCCCTATAGCTCCATTAGCTATTTATAGTATGCGGTTTAGATTTTTTTTTAAGTGGGGCTCATTGTGGACTCATTGTGAGACAAATTTCAATAGGAATCGAGTCTTATTAAAAGTTATATAAGACAGTCCATGGGATATAGCCTTTTCCAATAGGCTATATAAGTTGATCCCTATTTGCCTGTTTAACGCATCCCGGTTAAACGAGGATGGGTGGAGACGGCACATCATCATGTGCTTGTCGGTCGAAAATGTCGCTGAGAACGTGGCCAAATGGATCGTTGGCACACCCCCGTTGGCCTCCGTGTCGTCAGCCACATGCCGCGCACAGAATATCGACCAACTCTCCACGCGACGCTCCATCGTTTTCTCGCGATCCACATCAGGAATGGATGCGAAATAGGCGTCCCTCGCCGCCCTAGTGTGGGGGCCGGGGCTCACGCCAATCTGTTCGATCACCTCCACAAAATCAGTGTAGGTGTAATCCATCTGCTCCAAACGATCAGCGCGGGTAGTGTACAAGTACCCCTCCGCCTCACGCAAGCGGGGCACAGACACCTTGTCATAAATGGCCCTCAGCTGATCATGCGTCACTCATACAGGCGACGGGTGTCGCCGTGTTCAGATCGTGCAACCAATCGGGGTTGGCATCGCGGAACTCCAGTTCCTCGTCAATCAAATTGCGCACAGCGCTAACCTTTGCCTCCATTATCGCCAGCACGGCCTCCCATTCCTTGTGAGAGGCCTTGTTCACACCACGCAAGTAGGGCCAGCTGAGCTCTGCCAACACAAAATTTCGCTTGGCAGATCCTCGAAAGTAGCACCAGCATGGGCCATTGTGTATTTTACAGCTGTAAGGATGGCTGTCTGCGTGTGGATGACTGTGTGCCTGGCAGTGTCGGAGGTGAGACCTACCCCCAAACGCCCGTGACTCCGCTTTTATACCCTCTCGGCCACGGCGTCCCACGATAGTGCCGTGCAAGCGTCGCGCCGGGAATATTCCCACGGATATTCCGTGGAGCGCCGCGCCGGCGCGGCGCCGGCAACTATCGTGGGATACCGTGCCACGTGGCGCCCATCCATAGGCTCCCACGAAAAGTTCGTGCTATGTGGATAGCCCGAACTTTTGGGGATAGCCCGAACTTTTCGAAACCTTGCTAGGGAAAAGTAAAAGTTTCCAGTGGGGATCCCAGCCATTTTGAAAAGTTCGGGCTATGGTTCGGGCTATCGATTTATAGCCCGAACCTCCCCTTTTCTCCCTCTGGGCGGTGTGTTGCTATGGGTGGATGCTACTCTTTCTTTTACTCTGTTTCCCAACACATAAAATTTTATGTGTTAGCAATTGTCATCTATAT
Source organism: Mesostigma viride (assembly GCA_009746045.1). NCBI lineage: Eukaryota > Viridiplantae > Streptophyta > Mesostigmatophyceae > Mesostigmatales > Mesostigmataceae > Mesostigma > Mesostigma viride. The sequence goes on along the minus strand of RPFO01000392.1, from coordinate 672,658 downwards.
ATAATCATAGCTAATACCCCTATATTTTATGTGTTAGCAATCCTATCTGTATATACAGGAAATACCCCTATATTTTATGTGTTAGCAATCTAAGGAAGAAACACACACATACACTGCACACTGTCCAAATAACCAAGTCCCTACCCCATGTACAATGCATGACACCACCGCCCAAGGGGAAAAAGGGTCCGGTTCGGGCTATAAACTGATAGCCCGAACCATAGCCCGAACTTTTCAAATGGCTGGGATCCTCACTGGAAACTTTTACTTTTCCCTAGCAAGGTTTCCAAAAGTTCGGGCTATCCCCAAAAGTTCGGGCTATCCGCATAGCCCGAACTTTTCGCAAACAAGTCAAGTCCTACGCCTAGTGCATGAGTGTTGGATTTGCATGCAAAGAGTCTTATTCATTACAAAATAGAATACCACAAGTCCCTATCAACAGTAGCCTCCATAGGCTTGCATGGGCCAATCAAGTGCCCAGATGACACCCTACGCGAAGAAATAGGGCTTGTTGGACCCCACAACATCGTACAGAAGGAAGCCCCCGGCCTCTGCATTACGCTTGAGACGGTTGTTGGGGCGGCTAAAGCCCGGGAAAGCGACAGCCTCAGAAACAAGGCTGCAGAACTTGGCGCACTCGTAGCAGACCAAGTCAACGTCTAAAGAACGAGGCCTTGGAGCCACATACAGGTTCTGCACGTTGATGTCGATGCGCTTCATGCACTTCTGGCACTGCCTGCGAGGCCAGTAAAACTTGTCACTGGAGGGGCCGTCGTGCGTGTTGTCCTGGGCGCGCTCTGCCATCTTGTGGAGTTCCTCGTTGTACTGGAACACCTCATCGATATGGCCCTTGTACTCCCAATACTGCATGCCGCGAGACATGGCCTTGCTGATGACCACGTTGTTGTCGACATACTGGGCCAGGAACTCGTTGCGGCAGATCCCACAAACGACGTCGCCAACCACGAGCTTGGCAACACGGAAATGGGAAGTGGTCTCCAGCATCTGAGGGGTGACCTCCTTCACCACTTCGTGCGCGTGGAGAGCAGGCTTCTTGCACACAGCGCACATGCACTTGGACAGAGGGTAGCCGGTGGGAGGAGGTGGGAGACGCTTGGGCTCATATTCGTACTTGTAAATCTGCAAGCCCGTGTCAAAATTCTTGACAGTCTCCTGCACCTGCTCCGTGGGAGGAGAGGGACCTAGTGCATCCACCTTGTCGCTCAGTTCATCCAGAGCGCACCCCCGGCACTGCATCTCCCCGTTCTCCTTCTTGCACACTGCCCTCTCCGGCACCTTTTTGCAGGTGACGCAATGCACCAGAGGAAACTTGGAATCGCCACTACCATTTGGCCACACATGGCCTGCTGGAGGCCAAATGTCAGAGTCCTTAAACCGAGGGGCGAATAGCCCAGGGAGAGGAGCAGGCACGTACACAGGCGCAGGCACTGGCGCAGCAGGCACTGGCACTGGCACAATCACAGGCACTGGCGCTGGCACAGGCGCAGGCACTGGCACAAGCGCAGGAGCTATGGCGGAACAACCAGTCCTAGTTTTTGTGCAGCGAGGATATGGCAATCCATAGATTGGGAGCCTGGAGCCCATAGATGGCCCTAGTCTGTGCCCTAGTCTGACGCCTGAACACCGGCCCAGCTGCTGCATCAAGCTGAGACATGGCGGTCTGCTGTTGTTTTCTGCGCTGGCTATGGCTGTTCTGTGGTGTGATGGTGCATTTGGTAGGCCTGCACGACCTTTGTACCTGTGGAAACTGGCCCTCCCACGAGATCTTCATCGGACGGCTGGGATCGATCCTCTAGAAGGTTCCATGGCGCGGCGCGGCGCGGCGCGGTAGTGACGTGGCGGAATGCCGTGCCACGGTACTCGGACCAGTATCCATGATACTGGTCCGGCCGTACCGGCGCCGCGCCGTATCCGAGATACGCCGTACTATCATGGGAGATCTGAATTGCCGTGGACCGTCCGATCTCTGCCACGTGGCGGCGTCCCGTGGGAGATCGTCGTGCCACGGAATATTCCGCGAAGATGCCGTGGGGCGGGTACAAAGGTCCGACACCACGTCAAAGTGGGCACTTCTCGCCTGCTCCAGCATCCCAACAGCACTAGCACCACTACCACAAAGAAGACATGGCCGCTGCCACTTTTAACAGCCTGCCAGCTGAGATTGTGCACGAAATCGTGGAGTTGGCATGGCCCCACGGGTGTGGTGTCAGCAAGAGCTGCAAGTGCCGTGGGACGCTGTCAAAGCTAAGACAGAGCAGCGAATGATGCAGCTGTTGGATGCTATTGCCACTGAGCTTGAGGGGCGCTTCCTCTCTAAGCGCAGGCAGCCAGGGCCGTTTTGCCACTATACAGGATGGGCCCTGCGCAACTTTGCCATCGCCATCGCCAAGGCGGTGTGCAGTCCCTTTCCACTTTTGAGAAGAGGATGGACGCCTGCAAGTATGGCGATAGGCGTATGGAGGTGGCAACTCTGGCCATCGACCTAGAGGTTAAGCTGTCTGACGCGTTTGCGCGATTCCCCGCCTGTGGGATGTGATGAAGGAGTATGTTGAATCCATTCCTCAGGTGGATAAGGATAAGACCGCAGAGGAGCATTGCCGTGTGCTCGTGGACCTCGTGAAGGCCGAGTACCACGCCTATCTGCCTGTCAACTTTTCCCCCGCTGCCTGCGAGAGGGAACTGAGGGTCATGAATGCCACCTGCGACAAGATGTACGACAAGTTCTGTCGCCGCCTGGCCCTGGAGGGGGTTCACTAACTAAGTGCCCCTTTGGAATAGACAAAGTCCCCTATGGGCATTAAGCCTTATTATGATTTAATGGAAATCCATGACTTTGTCTCTATCTCATGGCGTCTCATAGTACAATTGCACTAGGAATCGTAGTACAGACAGTATAATAGAAGTAGAAATGCATCAGGTGTACTACAGTAGTACAGATTACTACAAATACGCAACTGCTTGTGTATTGTAGGATTTCCCACTAGAATCCGTCCAAGTGTCGTGCCATACTGCCACGTGGCAACCTGGACGGTCTGACACGACAGTCCGTACAAGACTGTATCCGTCAGCTGCCGGTTCGGACGGCCTGCCATGTCAGTACCGTGCCACGTCAGATCTGACAGCGTGCCACGTCAGTCCGCGCCGCGCCGGTTCCGCGCGCGTCGGTTACGAAGATCTGCCACGACAGTCGGCACACTGTCCCGTCTGACACCTGTCAGAACCGTCAGACTGCCATGACAGTCCGTATCCCTGTCACGTAACTGCCGACGCGGCGCGACCGTTTCCTTCTAGCGACCGTCCCACGGCATATTCGTGGGAATATTCCCGGAATATGCCGGGAATATGCCGTTCGCCCTCCTCCCCACGAGGCCAAATGCCCAAACACGACCAAAAATGCAGCCAAACCCTCACGAACCACTCAGAACAGCAGCAGGATACCACTATCAGCAGCTAGCCAGCTATGGCGACGACCCAAGAACATGAGGCCCAGGAACCTGAGCGTACGTATTTTCCCATGCATGTCTGTTTTTGTGTTTCCTTGGTTTGTTTTTTGGGCATTTTCAGCAGCTGACAGGAACGCCATGGTCATTTTCTATTCATTCTTTGCAGGCTGGAACCCCTCTGACGACCTTTTTGACCACAACGACTACGACCACCTGGACGACGCAGGCACGGAAGTCAATTCGCACGCTGCGATCGACGACCTGGTGGCTCAGTCTCGCCCTGCGGCTGCTCCCAGTACGTGGTCTGCTGTTTTATGCATCCCTTTTCGATTGCCTGCTGGATTTTGCAGGTGATGGCCACTATCTGTTGGATGTTGCAGGTGATGGCCACTATCTGATACATTTTGCAGTTGTCTGTGTGTTTTCCTTTGCATGCAGGCCTGCTGCGTGGTGGTCCCAGCTCCCGTTCTCGTTCTGGAGGCGCTGGGCCCAGCGGTGGGGACTTAGCCGCATTGCAGCGCCAGCTGAGGGAGACGCAGGAGGAGTTGGAGCGCGAGAGGAACCGCAGCAGGCGTCGTTCTTTCTCCCCTGATCCCACTCGCGAAGAGCTCAAGAAGATGCGCTTGGCTCTCGAGGAGGCGAACCACAAGATCACGTGGTTCGAGAAGAGGCTGGCGTGCTGCGACATCTGCACCGAGCCCTTCGGCACGGAGGGGAAGTACCCCATCATCTACCTCGTGGAGGGCGTCCACACCTGCGTCCCTCAGCACTGCAACCAGTGCGCTGATATGCTCGAGGCCCACGCTCTGGAGTATAATTCTACCAGGCCCAACGCCCGTGTGATTGGCAAGCGCTGCCCAGAATGCAAGGAGCTCCTGATGCGCACTGGCAGCCAGTACAAGCGCAATGTGGGTGTCGACAGACTCACATTCACCCTTGTGAATGTGCGTCTGTGCGCTCGCGGGTGCGGCGGCGAGGTCGTGCTCGGCGAGGAGGCGATTCACGACAACACCTGCGCTAAGCTTGTCAGGCCCTGCCCCAACAAGCTTTCTCTCCCTGGTGATAACGGCACCGTGACCATCCTGGGCTGCACCTACCAGGCCACCAGCCGCGAGGACTTGGATCGCCACCTGCGCGTGGTGGACAACGTGTCAGAGTGTGGTTTCCGTGGTCTGCCGGCCGCCATCGCCGCCGCCGCCGCCGCTGCTGCTCCTCCTGCTGCTCCTGCTGCTGCTCCTGCTGCTGCTCCTGCTGCTCGCGCTTCTTTCGCTGTTCGCGCTGGGGGGGAATGAGAATTACCCCGCGGGAGTCAACGGTTTCCTGTCCGCCCTGCAGTACATCAGGGATCACCCCCAGTTGGAGTGCTCCGGGTCTGCGGGCAATGCACTGGCTGTGGCCTTCTTTGAGGCACTCGGCGGTGGCGTCGGGTGGGACGCGCTGGCCATGAGGCGGTTGGTGGATCGCTTCCGCGACGGGGCGAGGCGCATTGTTGAGAGGGACGCACACTTGGTTGCTGATGTTCAGCACCGGGAGGTGATTGTGGTTGAGGATGAGTAGGGGGTCTAGAAAGGGGAAGGGGCTATTCCTCCCTGTAGTGAGTGTGCCCTTGGAGGCACCTCGTTGAGGACATGGTTGATTAGGACTTTGCCTATTGTACATTGTAATAAATAAGACTCATTGCATGCAAATCCAACACCAATGCATCATTAGATAGGAACCCGCGGCCCGCGAATAGGACTTGAACGGATATCCCATGATACTAGAGGTTCCCACGATACTGGCGCCTGTCACAGTACGGCCAGGTGGACGGCCGGGTGGACGGTGGGGTCGCCCTAGGGTTTAGTAGCATGTAGCACATATTCCAGGTTGGATGGGTGGTGTGGAGGAAGCCGCGTAATCGAACTAACCTAACTCTAAGCTAGATCTAGTCTAGAAAAGCCTATCTACGCTACTCATCAAAACGGCTCCTCCGTTTGGGGGGAGGCGGCTTGCCCACAGGGGCTGGCGTGTGCGCCTTGACAATCTTCTTCCACCGCGTCTTGTCCTGCATGGCAGTCCAAAGACGGGATATTGGCGTATACTTGGGGGTAGTACCCCCAACAAGTGCATGGACAACTCACAAGAGATGTTATTTAGTGCCCGCAATCATATTTCAGCATTGTGCAAATGAATTTCAAGTGTTATTACCATAGTTCAATTTTTAAGGGTTTTGGGGTGCCACCTCCCCTTAACTAATTCAATTCAATTCAATTAATTAATTAACTAATTCAATTCAATTAAATTAATTAATTGATCAATTTATTAATTTATGCGTAGACTGCGTCCCGTGAGCATAAGTCCTCAGTGGGATGGAAATAAATTCAGATTGATATTGCCAGGTATCCCATTGCAGATTATAATGCACGTACGTACGTGGTCAAAAGATTTCAGGGGATGGGAAGGTAGGTAATACTTTCACGGCCAGTATTACAGAAGATGCATGTACATGTACAGTTCGATGACCGTTGTACAACAAGCATTTCCATTAAATCCTACCAAGCCACAAAAATGCCATCAGTTCTGCCATGTGTATTAAAGAAAACTTGATACATGGCCATGCCTATATGTCAACATGTGAATGTGTGATATAAATTTACGGATGCCTTCTATTGCTCCTGGTCCTCCACGTCCGTTATTCTGAACATCTTCTCAGCATCGCTATCTCCAGTACTGTGGTAGATCATTCTTCGATCTCAGTTGGCCTGGGAAGCTCAGGCTGGGCATACAGTGGCTCAATCGGCAGACTTGCAACCTGAGTAATGCCGGTTGACAACAAAAAAGGAATTGGATGAGTTACTCACAATGGTGTAGATTTGATGTCACAATATTGATTGAAAGTTTCGAGCGTCAAGTGACCCTCTATGGATTACGAAAAAAGCAAACCTTCAATGTCATGTTGCGATGAAGAAGTTGCCAACCATACCAAGAAGTTTGGAGCTGCATGGTGGGACGTGTGCACGTTCGCTCGACGGCGTCGCCGTTTGCTTAGGGATGTCACCTCTTGGTCACAGGATTCGCTATCGTCACGCCTGTGCAGTGCTTCCATAAGCCTGTCAGCTTGTCGACTCCAATTATTGACAGACTGCGACTCGCTGGGCTCAGGAGTCCAAACTCTCCAAGAAGAAGCTGCACCAGAAGCACAGGTAGTTGCTTGAGAGGTAGCCGCTTGAGAGGTCAACCCACTGCGAAGAACAGAGCCTGCAATGTCGGTGGACGTCTGGGCCACATCGACGCTAGAATTTGCCGGAGAACTCATTGCAGGAAAATTCATCGAGAATGGTGAAGCCGCTGGTTGGAATAAATACACTCGCAATTTGTACTTCTCGGCTTTGGCAGACAGGGTGCCAGTCAATTTAAAAGCCGATCAAAGTACTCCGACAAAGCTTTTCACGGAGAAACGGCGCCTCTATTTTTACGAGGTCTCGCGCCCAACGTTGGAATTGATGCAAGATAGGTCTCGTGAGCAAAAGGACTCTTGTATGAAAGAACAAAAGATCAGAAAGTCGGAGGCTCGGAGCGAATTTCGTTAAAGAGTCCCTGTAGGCTACGATTCCAGCGACATCAGCTGGGAAGGAATTGACAACGTCCAGGTTGTAGACCTAAGCGACATCGCAAAGAGTACGCAGCGCATTGCGACGCCAATGCGGTGGCAATGTGCTAACGTGCGACCGTGGAACCTGCGGGATTATAAATAGCAGCTCTTGAGAGTTGAAACCCGTACTGGACGTGCCGCGTGCCATCAGCATCCAAGTGACGACCTCCGAAATTGAAACTACAGTTCAACCCGATAAACAGGCGTGCAGCGCATTCTGAGCGCATGTCAATCATTGGCATGCGCCACCGACGGCCATCAATTACGTCCGTCGATTATTATTAGTGCCATGCCAGGCTGGCAATTGACAGCTCCCTGTTTTGGGAATTGGCAGTTTGGCAATTGGCACCCCGTGCTGGCCACTGGCCAGCAGTCCCAGCACCCTGTGACGAACGTAAACGATTGTGACGGTCCTGAGAACGGGCTGGGCTGCGCCGACCAGGCGCTGTACCCGCGTGCGGGCCGCGCCGGCCAGGCTGAGATGCGCCCGTGCGCTCATGGGCGCGTACACCGTCCGCATTGGAAGTTTGTTATTATGGGTCAATTTTTGCCGTATTTGCATTACGAATAACCCTGGATTGTTTGTTGGGGAGCCAGTCAGAGTCCCGGGTTTTTATTATTTAATTAAAACCTTTTGTTTGTTTGTTTGTCCTACAGCCGTTCAAGGCACATGGGTACTTTTAATTAATAAATTTCTTTTGTTTGTTTGGTAGATATCGTACACGCCGCCCCCAATTCGGCCGGCAATCCGGCCCGGCGGCCCCCCTTCGGCGGCCATAGGCTAGAGTCAGTGGAGGTCAGTGATCATACCCAGAGCCCACATGAGTTAATTAATTAATTTTGTTTGTTTGTTTGTTGAGTCCAGTCCTCAGCCCCCGGAGTTAATTAATTAATTTTCTTTTGTTTTTTTTATGGTTTTCAGCCAGAACATTTTCCAGAAGCTAATTATTTAGTTAGAACTTCCAATGCGGACGGTGTAAATCAAACTGCACCGTATCCGACGAGCCCTCGTCCGGTAACAAAAATGCAGAAAACCCAAGTCCTGGCAGCCATCGCTCCAACTGAATGACGTAGAAGAGACAGTACGGCGCTTAGATTTTCCAGTCTTTGGATGCCGGCTAGGTGTAACAGCGTAAAGTAAAGTAAGTTTGTTATTTGCTCAGCTGGATGTCACGGAATATATTACCATACCGTACGGGTCTTTGAACCCTCACGGCATATTAGTAGATGATTGCTTCAGATCTAGATGCCGGTGTTCATCTAATAAAAAAACGTGCGTACTTTGAAAGGTCACGGATAATACTCAATGGGATCGTTCACCCGTCACATAAGCGTGATACGGCTAGCCACGCCATCGTATATCCAACGCCGTGGCTCGAGCTATGGCGACGGATAAGAAGGGGGGGGGGGGGGGGGGCGGGGTACATCAACACTGACCGTCACCGCGAAGTGATTTGCAGGTCAAAATAGGCGCTTGGGTATGTGACAGGCTCCTTTTCGGTTGCAGTTCTTCCCTGCCTTCTTTTTTTTGGCTGCCTTGAAATGCAAATCTGTGCGGACTAGTATAAGCTGTTTTCTTCAGTGGATCAGTTGCCGACTCTTCACCCTGCTTGTCTAATGCGGTGCTTCTAGCCTTGGGAACGGGTGATAATCGTGGGTGGGGCGCCTTATAATAGAATGTTTCTGTCTGTTGTGCAGTGAGAGTCGGATCGACCATCAAGACATGTACCTCACTCCCCCATCCCATGTGATGGATAAACCCGATAGATGCTGCTTCACAACGGTGTCATCAATGGGAGTCAGCTAGGCCATCTATGAAGTGAGGGGTAACATCTGCCTGGTTAAAGCGTCATCCCGTTATTATTGAAACCTTGCCATGTGTCTTCATTCATTGCCTAAACACTGAGTTTGTGCGGAAAGGTACGTCATATTTCATCTATGCGAATGTGGCAAGTGTGCGCGGGAGATGACAAGTAGGAGCTCCTTAAGCTGAGTTTGTGAAGAGTGCCAAAGGGGAAAACACAGGAGAGGAGGTTACGGCCTGCCTTGAGAAAGTGGGGGGGGCTGTGTTTCTTTATCGCCAATGCGTGGGTTTGTACCTTGCTCGAGCATTCACTTTTGATATCACGCTTAGCATCACTCTGACAACAAAGCTCCATGCTTCTTATTGTGTGTTTGCCTAGGCTGAGGTGCCTCCCCTGTATAACCACATCCGCCACGCGTCAGCTGCATGACCTAGGGTCTCAGGGCACCCACAGTAGGTGCCTGAATCTCCTAGCGAGTACAACATTTTCATGATCCCCCCCCACCCCCCCACCCCTCACCCCCCCGTAGTAGTTACGGTTTAACCTGTGGCCTGCCTCCTTGGCAGTGAGACAAGGCTGGGTGTCTCTACCCCCCTTGTTGTTGTGTAGCAATCAGGTTGGTGAAAGCATTGTTGATAGTGTGATCTGTGACTCCCAAGCAGGAGCGCGTGTGGAGGGAGGGAGGGAGGGAGGGAGGGAGGGAGGGAGGGAGGGAGGGAGGGAGGGAGCCGGAGGGAGGGAGGGAGGGAGGGAGGGAGGGAGGGAGGGAGGGAGGGAGGGAGGGAGGGAGGGAGGGAGGGAGGGAGGGAGGGAGGGAGGGAGGGAGGGAGGGAGGGAGGGAGGGAGGAGGGAGGGAGGGAGGGAGGGAGGGAGGGAGGGAGGGAGGGAGGGAGGGAGGGAGGGAGGGAGGGAGGGAGGGAGGGAGGGAGGGATCGAGGGAGGGATCGAGGGAGGGAGGGAGGGAGGGAGGGAGGGAGGGAGGGAGGGAGGGAGGGAGGGAGGGAGGGAGGAGGGAGGAGGGAGGGAGGGAGGGAGGGAGGGAGGGAGGGAGGGAGGGAGGGAGGGAGGGAGGGAGGGAGGGAGGGAGGGAGGGAGGGAGGGAGGGAGGAGGGAGGGAGGGAGGAGGGAGGGAGGGAGGGAGGGAGGGAGGGAGGGAGGGAGGGAGGGAGGGAGGGAGGGAGGGAGGGAGGGAGGGAGGGAGGAGGGAGGGAGGGAGGAGGGAGGGAGGGAGGGAGGGAGGGAGGGAGGGAGGGAGGGAGGGAGGGAGGGAGGGAGGGAGGCCGAGGGAGGGAGGGAGGGAGGGAGGGAGGGAGGGAGGGAGGGAGGGAGGGAGGGAGGGAGGGAGGGAGGGAGGGAGGGAGGGAGGGAGGGAGGGAGGGAGGGAGGGAGGGAGGGAGGGAGGGAGGGATGCATGGATGCATGGATGCATGGATGCATGGATGCATGGATGCATGGATGCATGGATGCATGGATGCATGGATGCATGGATGCATGGATGCATGGATGCATGGATGCATGGATGCATGGATGCATGGATGCATGGATGCATGGATGCATGGATGCATGGATGCATGGATGCATGGATGCATGGATGCATGGATGCATGGATGCATGGATGCATGGATGCATGGATGCATGGATGCATGGATGCATGGATGCATGGATGCATGGATGCATGGATGCATGGATGCATGGATGCATGGATGCATGGATGCATGGATGCATGGATGCATGCATGGATGCATGGATGCATGGATGCATGGATGCATGGATGCATGGATGCATGGATGCATGGATGCATGGATGCATGGATGCATGGATGCATGGATGCATGCCGCATGGATGCATGGATGCATGGATGCATGGATGCATGGATGCATGGATGCATGGATGCATGGATGCATGGATGCATGGATGCATGGATGCATGGATGCATGGATGCATGGATGCATGGATGCATGGATGCATGGATGCATGGATGCATGGATGCATGGATGCATGGATGCATGGATGCATGGATGCATGGATGCATGGATGCATGGATGCATGGATGCATGGATGCATGGATGCATGGATGCATGGATGCATGGATGCATGGATGCATGGATGCATGGATGCATGGATGCATGGATGCATGGATGCATGGATGCATGGATGCATGGATGCATGGATGCATGGATGCATGGATGCATGGATGCATGGATGCATGGATGCATGGATGCATGGATGCATGGATGCATGGATGCATGGATGCATGGATGCATGGATGCATGGATGCATGGATGCATGGATGCATGGATGCATGGATGCATGGATGCATGGATGCATGGATGCATGGATGCATGGATGCATGGATCCATGCATGGATGCATGGATGCATGGATGCATGGATGCATGGATGCATGGATGCATGGATGCATGGATGCATGGATGCATGGATGCATGGATGCATGGATGCATGGATGCATGGATGCATGGATGCATGGATGCATGGATGCATGGATGCATATATATGGATGCATGGATGCATGGATGCATGGATGCATTAATTAATTAATTAATTAATTAATTAGACTCGTGCTCCCGTTGGGGGGCACGGAGCATTGACCCGGATGGATGGATGGATGGGTGCAAACAGTCCTACTGGTCTAATCTATCTACATCAGCTACATACAACATCTATCTAAACAACATCACTAACTACAACATCTATCTAAACATCATCACGCTACCCTATAGGGGAGCTGTCTGGCGTGCCTCCCGCAGGTTTGCACACGCGGGCGCTTCCCCACGGGGGGGGGCTCAGTGTCCTCTATGACCTGGGCCCACTTGGCCTTGTCCATCATCTTCTTCCAAATCACGGAGAGGCCTAGGCCCCCCATGTCCTCTACTAGAGCTCTGTTCTTTGAAGGTGCGGGCCTTGCGGCGTCTAACATCACGGGGACCGGCCCACGTCAGGAGGTGCCGGCCAAGCATGAGCTGGTCGCAGTCCCACGGATGCATGGACGCATGGATGCATGGAGCAGCTCGGTACCGATTGCCGCATCGTACCGCAATTAGCGAGCTTGCAAGGGCATGAACCGTCGATACATGCAATTCCTCCAAAGTGAAGCTACTAAGGGGTGGACGACCGGTCTTTGCCTCGTTGGTGGCTGCCAAGGCAGCCTTGAGTCCTTCAAGGCGCCGGCGGGGACTTGGCAGTCCGCGGCCGATCGAGGAGGGCGCCGCGGGCGGCGGGGGGGGGGTCCAGCAGGCAGCAACACCAAGACGGGTGCGGCCGTCTCGCGGGGTGTAGCGGCGGGGGGGGGGGGCGCGAGCCCCACCCGTCAAAGAAACATACATTGCTGGCCAAGTCCAGCAGTCCATCAAGGCTGACCGCGGTGCCGCGCTGTCCCCCATATGCATGCCGATCCACCGGGGTGCGCTCGAAGCCGCCGACCGCCGATCGAGCCGGTCGAGGTGGTACTACATTTCCTTGCCCTCATGCAGTTGCGAGCTTGGCAGGCCTTGCATGGCATCCGCGATGCACTGGGCCGCCTCCGCGCATCCTGAGCACGTGCGTAGGCCTCCACGAGGGCGGCCTTGAGCTGCACCGGTTTCAGCAGCGGGTCCCGGTTACGCTTGAGGCGTTGCCGGGGGGCCAGTCTACCCGTCATGGGGTCCTGTCGGTACATATAGAGCGGGAGCTCCTGACGGTGGTGCTCGCCATGATTCGGTCGGTTTTCCCCCACGCGAACATCCGGTCCGAGGATGCGGATGGCGCTGCCTTCTATTCCCCCAACCACCGGCCTGACATCGTGGTGCTGGACTTTGAGGGGGGTGGCCGGCATCTGCTTATTGACGTTTCGGTGGCGCGGCCCTTGGCTCTTAGCCACGTGGCTGGGGCCTCCCTCACGGCAGGTTACACGGCGGACCGGGCGGAGCGGGCCAAGCTCCTGGCCTACGGCGACGTCGGGCACCATCGTGTGGTGCCCTTTGTCCTGGAGGAGTTTGGGGCCATGGGGCCCCTGACCTCCGCCTTCTTCAAGGAGTGTTGCCGGCTCCGGGAGGACCGGCTGGACCTGGAGGGCCAGCGGGCCCCATGGTCGGCGCGGACCTGGACGTCATATTGGCGTCAGCGCTTGTCGGTGGCGCTGACTCGGGCCATGGCTGACATCATGCTCCGCCGTACGCGGGCTGATTTTGCGGTGCAGCAGGGCTATTAGGTTCCTCCCGTTAGGCGTTTCCATTGGTCTTATCGTAGTATAGAGCTTTGACATGGCTCTGTATATAGGTTTATAGCTGGGCGTTTGCTTTGGTTTGAGTGATTTTACTCTGCTGTAAGTAATTATATTTTTAACATATAGAGCGGGCCGCGGGTCGGCAGTGAAAAATAGTACGGCGTATTATGCGATTCGTACGCGTATTATACGTAAGACGTAGCTTTTCCGTACGAAATACGTGGTTTTCGTACGGTGGTTCTGTACGACCGCGTACAATACGCGTGTTTGGCACGTACGACAGGCGTACGAGACAATTTCCTGCGTTTGGGGGGGCCTGGGAGGATGCGGCTCGGGCTTTTTGTTTACTCCTAGTATCTATGTGTACAATTGCAAGGTTACCGGGCGACGTGGTTGCTCGGAATGCTGCCAAGCTGGCCGGAAAACACGGAGACGAGGGCAATACAGGCTGTACCAATTGTACTCAGGCCTGTATGACCCAGGCATTGTAGGTACTAGCAATTCTACCGAACGTCTTATGAGTTTAGCAGGGCTCCGTGGGAGACGACATTGACGATGCTGGTGATGGCCCCGTTGGTGATGACGGGGATGAGATTAAAAAAATTAAAATTAAATTATAACATGGGCCTCCGTTGGAAGATCATGTAGCACATATTCCTTGATGGATGGTGGAGTGGAGAGAGCCGCGTAATCGAACTAACCTAACGCTAATCTACCTAGTCTAGAAAAATCCTAACTACCCTACTCATCAAAACGCCCCCTCCTCTTGGGGGGATGTGGCTTGCCCACAGGGGCTGGCGTGTGAGCCTTGACAATCTTCTGCCACCGCGTCTTGTTCTGCATGGCAGTCCAAAGAAGGGAGAGAGAGTGGATGCGGTATTCAAACTGGGCTGGGACCAGTAGGTAATCCAGCAACATCTGGGTGTAGTTCGTGACGTGTTTCCCTACCCTAGCTTTTGGGAATGCCCTTGGGGCCAGGCCAGGTCAGAATATGCCGCCCCTGGCTGGCCAAGCCGCTGGGGGCCTGCCAGACCAAGGGCGGTGTCGACCTGGCTGGTGGGAGCAAGGTGTCCTACAAATGCTATCCTACGCTGTCTATAATCTCATCCGAAATATGAGGCATGCCCTGATACAAAGACTCTAATGATGGGCGCTTGGAAAACCCTACGTTCAGGACCTGTCGGAGCATCCTGTAAACTGTGCCGTCTAGCTTAGCTGCCAGTGTGGGTGTGAGTGTCCACGCCTCGGCGCCATACGTGAGCACCGTGAGGACGAGGACCTTGAAGAGCATGCGCTTGCGGTGCTCGCCCAGGCCCTTGGAGCGCCAGTAGGTGTTGAGCGAACGAAGCCTAGCCCAGGCTAGGCCGATGCGGATGTCCACTGTCAGTCCACATCGTCGGCGGCGGTGTCAGGGAGCCAGCTCCCCAACAGTTTGAAGCGATCGCGGAACGGGACCTCCGTCCCGTCGAGCAGGCGCGGCAGAGCCTGGCGGGGTGCTGGAGGCCGGGTTGGTCTGTACGCCGCACTTTTGCGATAAAATGCGGGATAAAGCATATTATGGGCCTCGACGTATTTTACGCGTATTTTACGTCTGACCACGCGGTTTGGACTTAGAATTTTTCGGGGGTACCAGCGGGCAGCGGGCACTGGCGCGGTGCCCAGGTTCTGGGCGCGGCGCGCTCACTGCACATTTGAGATTTTTACTACTAGAAGTAGATGCGTACAGTTCTTTTCATAAAGCGCAAGCCTTGCAAAATGTTTGGCCGGTAGGAGACAGCTAGGACTAGGTACATAACGCATAATAACAGTGTGCCAGCAAATGCCAGCTGTGCTACTGACGGTGTAATGCAATATAGCGATGACGAGGCCAGTGCGACTGTGCGACAGTGTGCAGCCATTTTCGATTTGCAGCCATGAGGAAGAAAGGGCCTGAATGGGATTTCGTTCTCGAGAAGAAAGAAGCAGTCACAGATGCTGTTAGTAACAAAACGCAGTTTGTGTCGAATAAGTTCTGCTCATTTTGCAACAAGAAGTTCTCATACGGGGCGGGGGCAATCAGCGTATTCCGGCGAGTCCGTGCACACTTTGCCGGAATCGCAGGGGAAGGGATGTTACCCTGCGACAAAATTCCACCGAATATCCGGAGCAAGTTTCTCAGGATGTATAACAACAAGTCGCAGCAGTCAGACGCCAAGAAGCAGCACAATCTGAACAGGGCAATGGCGGAGATGGGAGGGGCTGCGCCGGCTGACCTGTCGTCGGTTCCCAGCAAAGGCCAGCTGAGCATCACCAAATGGCTGGTTCCCGTCGACGAGAAAGGTGTCCAGCTGCTGGCTGCCGAACTTTTTATCGAGAACGGCATTGCCTTCAATGCGGCTGAGAGCGCCTCTTTCAAGCAGATGGTGGCCTGCATGATCCAGTACAAAGGAGGGCACGTCACCCCTCCTTCTCGGAAGTTGTGTCTTATGTCCTCTCATGCATTATATAGTGGATGGCTTTCCTTACAATTAATTAATTTATTGATTCCTTACAATTCCCGTTGCAGCATGCTCCCCCCTGCATTTATCAAATCATAATCAGATAGGATTGCAGGGCATAAATGGAAGATGTTAATAAATAAGCATATACACCAAATTTCAGTTGTAATAACTGCATGATCATCATCAAGGAGCGTGCTAATTGGGTGACTGACAATTGGACCACAAAAACTGTCGCGCATTTTACCGCCGCGTATTTTATACCCCCCACGTATAATACGCGTATTTTAAGTCCACGTATTATACCCCGCACACGTATTTTCCAACCCGGGCTGGAGGCCCCAATCACCATTGCCTCAGTTTTGACACTAATCTCCAACCCCACCGCCCGGCGCCCGCGCCTCCAGGCCCAGGCAGTCCAGCCATGGGTCTGAATGTGCTCGGGGCTCGCGATGAGGGTGGTGTCATCCGCATAAATCAGGTCGGCCAGGCGGTATTAAACCAGGTTTAACCCCGCCGTGCTCGCGCTCGTTAACCCTTAGTCCGCTGACCCATTTTTGGCACTTTCATACCCCTGAAAATGAAAAAAATCATAACTCACAGGCCACTACTACTCCAAATACCCCCAACCAAGATGCTAGGAGTATCTACACTTCAAGGGCTTTCAGAATATGCAATAATACCACGGGTTTATCAAAGCATGTTTGGATGATAGCTCTACTCAAAGTTGGCCAAAAGACGATCTTTTTTTCCCAAGGAAAAGTCTACCCCCCCCTAACTTCCCAGGAAGGGTAGGGAATCTCAATACCAACATTGGACAACTTAGTTGGATAGTCCAATGGTGGTTTCCTTGGGTCAGACCACCCGGATAACCCATTACCCCTATATGACGTGCTCATACATGTGTGTGGATTACGCGCGTGTAAACAGCTATCTATGACATGCAACACAGTAATGCATTATAACAAGCCATCAAAGGCTGCCAAAAGTGCTGGAATACAAACACGTTGCCTACCTGCACTGACGGAGTGATAAACTCCAAAGAAATGCCATAAACTGGGCACTTCAGGGCTAATACCACTCTTTACAACAGGCATGGAAGCTTGTTGAAATATGCATGCATAAAATCGTCATTTATAATGCATGGGATACGTATTCCGCTGCAAACAACACGCAAATACGCTGTCGTACCTGGCTCGTTCATGCCCTACCCGGACTCCGCTGGCCGGGACCCTCATATCTCACACGTACTGATGCTCTACAGGCAAAGGCCGCCATAGCCGCATACTGCATGATCCTCCATGACTACCAGGTTGATGTTCTGTGCAAAGATGGCCACTAAACTAGTCCGCATTCTCAGCAATCGCTGCAGCTGACGTCCCTTACCCAAACTGGATGCCCGGGCTGGCGCAGATTGCCCGGCAATGGGGAGAAAATCGACCTATGATAAGCTATGAATCGTCTGGAACTGACGACCAGGAAAGTTCTATTTTCCTACCTGTATTTTCCCAACCCTATAAATCTGGCCGTGCCTGACCTACGAAAATCATGCATCGTCATTCTGAGCAACATTCTGAACCGTTTCGAGCCGCGAGACGCAAAAATTTCGTGACAGCGGCACGTTGGCAGCCATATCTCATTACGCGCGCGCGCGAGCGAAAATTTCCCGCCAAAGTCACGTGATACATTCTCAATACACGTTGTAATTACCAGGCTATGGCGAATATTACCCCCAAACCTATGCATCACCTTCGTCCCTAAGTGTTCCCGGACCCACCGGACAACTGTCCTCCGTCACAAGTGGCGCGGCGCTTGCGGCGCGGCGCGAAATTCGACCGTTAGTCAAACCCCCCGACAGGTCGGGGGGTTAGCGGACTAAGGGTTAATAAGGATGTCCAAGCCTGGCTCAAACCCAGTAAAGCGCGCACGTGCATGCCCGGCGCATGACGTGATCCACGACAATAATGAACAGGTATGGCCGGGGACAGGACACAACCTTGCCACACCCCGTGGTGAAGGGGGAATGGTGGGGTGGTGCCTTCCGGCGCAGTCCGCACTACGGCCTGTTGTGATCCCTCATATTACAGTCGACGAATGGCAGCAATAAACGCTGGTGGTACCCGCGATCCAGAGCTAGGATGGCCCAAAGAGCCTCCCAGAGGACCGTGTCAAACGGGCCTTGATATAGTCAACAAAAATGAAGACCAGCGGCAAACTGTCAGGGCAATTAAATTAGGCGACGCACCTCCTCCATCAACCGGCGCGCGACAATCACAGCCATGACAGTGTTACGACCACGACGGAAACGGGTCCATCTGAGACTCACCCAGGTGTGGGTCCAGCACGGCGCGGAGCCTGTGCAGCATCAATGATGCGCATGAAGACCTTCAGCGCGGCGCTCTGGCTCAGCACTGAGGCAGACACCCCGGTAGTAATTATTACCGGGGTCAGCAGCAGAAGCCCACAAAAATGGCAGCGTTGGGAGCACTCCTGAGGTGGGCCAGCCCGAGCCCCTAGCTATAGGGCCTCCAGGTACTCCCGCCGCGGCACCGGTGCCGCTCGTGGTCGGCGTCCGTCCTGGCAGTCCTTGGGATCCCCGCGGACCGGGCGTAGCGCAGTCCAGTCAGGGCGGACCATGCACTAATTGGGCGCAGCGCTTGTTGGGGGCCTGGAACCAGAGCCGATCGAATGGTCGCATGCACCAACCAGCTAGTGGTCAGAGCACACCATGGGTGGGTCGGACACTCGGGCATCCAGAACTGCGGAGGCGCCGCACCTCAAGCTGGGCTGCCGTACTGTACTCCGGTAGTACCATGCACCAAATAGTCCAGATAGGCCTGACGGCTGCTAGCTAGGGCCCCGAAAAGTGACCAAGTCCTGTGAGGGACGCTGGAAGTGGCAGTTGACAGCAACCATCCCGCTATCCCACAGATTGCCGGATCGTTATAGCGTGTCCGTTTAGCTAGCGCGCCCGAATGCAGCTGTGGCATGCCTTAGGCATGAAGGAGACTGGGCCGGGGGTCATCTGCCCTTTCTCCTGTTGTGCACACACAGGGATTAAAAGCACTTCGGTGCTCCGTGACTCCCCAACGGGAGCACGTGTTTAATTAATTAATTAATTAACCGGGCTAAATGGTCTGAGATCCTGCCGATAAATCGGCTGGATCTTCACAATTTTGCAAACCAGATGCCATCCAACCTACCCATATCCAATGGCTGTCCTTGGGGGCCAAGCATGTCCATGAGTTGCCCTTCGGGTTGGTACATCACAACCTCACATATATGCAGGGTAGGCCATGTATAACTGCCGTCAAAGTCAGGGGGGTCAAGACGCGCGTTTTCATTTTTGGTAGAATGTGCATTTTGAATTATGTTATAAGACCTAGGCACCTACCACTTCAGGGATGATAAACAATTAGTTGCTGAACAGTTTGAGCCATTGGGGTCATCATTTGGGTGGGTATACCAGCAGTTACACCCAGTACAGCCCATAGAGGTACCGTTGGTAAAAAGCAACCAAGGGGGTAGGGGTGGGCATACTACCTACTAATATGGCCACCAACCATGCCAAACAATACATTTCCCTTCCACAATGATGGGGAAACATAACTGCATCATCACACTGCCCTTACATGGCACCTATGTGCAGGTGCCACCTTGTCCATGCACGTAGGTAACGTGGTACGGATACCCTATGCAAGGCATGCATTCTAGGAGGCAGCCACCAACAAACTACTGATGTTGAGCCTATTTCAGCCTGCCCTAGCAAGGATAAACTAGGCCTAAGCTGCTATAGCTTGCCAGGTGATGGCCAGCACACCTGGTGGCACATGCTGTCAATGGGAAGCTTTTACTCACCAGTTACGTGCTTGATGATGCCACAGAGACCAGCCAACTGCCTCACACTCATGCAATATGTATATGGGAAATGTATAACAAACATATATGGAGGTATTCAAACCCATACAGCCTCTAAAACTTATCACCATCACCCTGTGGCAGGTCAACTGACTGAGGGAAGCATCTAAGAAGGGTGTTTTAGAAAGGGGCCAGTCCAGGGTCAAGAAAGAGCATGAATAATGCAAAAAGAATGTGCTACACAAGCTATAACGTATATATAAACGTCAAACATCGATAGGAAAACGATGCTTGAGCTTTACCAGGCATGGATGGCGTTACCTTGGCCCAGGCGGTGGCCGCAAAATGGCGCATTTCGGCACACCAAAGTTGTGCTGCATGGTCGCTGGATTCGGCGATTTCTGGCCACCCTTGCACGTTTACGACTACTATGTATCATAAAAAGTACAAAGAAACCAATATATCCTTTAAAATACGCCGTAAAGGTATTGCTGTCAACGTTTCTATCGTCCGGCCTGATCGCAGTTTTTTCCAGCAAGAACGCTGCCGACACCTATCAAATGGCATTCCCGCGAACCAAAAATTGGCCTGTAGCATCTTTAGGACGTATAAAATCAATATCCTAAGTTTGGTCAGAAAATTCGAACGCGAACGTAAATGCCATGCGTGGGCGCAAGCCGCCATGGCCAGGTCGTCGTTTTCCGGAATGCACGTTGTACGTGGAAAAGTACCCTGACCCCTTGTACTTTGACCGGCCAGAACACCTCTATAACTTTGTCAAAAGTATGCAAACCCTAGTACCATGCTGTGAAGAATTTTATAAACTTTCGATCTTCTCAGCTAAACTTTTCCTAATTCTCAATAGATTTCGCGGCATCTGGTCCCCCGAGAAGGGGCCGATGCATCGGCTGGAACTCGATTTTTGGCGGAAAATCGGCAGCAAGACCATTTAGGGGTTAATTAATTAATTAATCCCGCTATCCAGCAAAAATGCCGAAAACAAGGGGGTGTTGTCATTAGCGACTGTGTCGGCAGGCGCAAAGCGACTGCCAGCCGGTGCCCGCCACGGGGAGCGTGGCATTGGCGCGTCCAGCAGCATTAACCAAGAAGTGGCGGGCCGGGGTGGCCGGGCCCTCAACATTAGGTTATGCAAGTCAGATCGATGTCAAAGAACTTCTCGGGCGTTCCACCTGTGGCAAACCACAGTATGGGGGGCGTAACCCACCCCTAGCTTGGGCCATCCTAGCTCTGGACCGGGTACCACCAGCGTTTATTGCTGCCAGATCGTCGCCTGTATGAGGGCTCACAGGCAGTAGTGCGGACTGCGGAAGGCACCACCCCACCATACACTGAACCTTCACCACGGGGTAGTGGCAAGGTTGTGTCCTGTCCCCATACCTGTTAATTCATTATTGTCATGGATCACGTCATGCGCCGGGCACGTCCGCGCTTTACTGCTGGGGTTTGAGCCAGGCTTGGACATCCTTATTAACGAGCGCGAGCACGGCGGGGTGGCCACTGGCTACCGCCTGCAGCCGACCAGTGATTTATGCGGACGACACCACTCCTATAGCTCATCGCGCGCCCCGAGCACATTCAGACCTGGCTGGACTGTCTGGGCTTGGAGGCGAGGGCGGTGGGGTTGGAGATTAGTGTCAAAACTGCTCAAGGCGATGGTGATTGTGGCCTACAGCCGCCCACCGCTGCCGCGCCTGCTCGACGGGACGGAGGTCCCGTTCTGTGATCGCTTCAAACTGTTGGGGAGCATTCAGCATGCTCCCTGACACCGCCGACGATGTGGACATCCGCATCGGCCTGGCCTGGGCCAGGCTCCGTTCGCTCACCACCTACTACTGGCGCTAGCTCGAAGGGCCTGGGCAAGCACCGCAAGCGCATGCTCTTCAAGGTCCTCGTCCTCACATGCAGTGCTCGATCACGTATGGCGCCGAGGCGTGGACAATCACACCAACACTGGTGCAGCTAAGCTAGACGGCACGTTTTACAGGATGCTCCGACAGGTCCTGAACGTAGACGGTTCTCCATGCAAGCGTAGGTCATTAGAGTCTTTGTATCAGGGTATGCCTCGTATTTCGGACGAGATTAGGCAGCGTAGGATATAGCATTTGTAGGACATCTTGCTCGCACCAGCCAGGTCGACACCGCCATCAATTGGTCTGGCCGGCCCCCAGCGGCTTGGCCAACCAGGGCGGCATATTTTGACCTGGCCTGGCCCCAAGGACATTCCCAGGAAGCCAGGTAAACTCTGCCATGAACTACACCCAGATGTTGCTGGCCGACCTAGTTGTCCCAGCCCAGTTGATCGAACACCGCATTCACTCTCTCCCCCTTCTTTGGTTGGACTGCCATGCAGAACAAGACGCGGTGGCAGAAGATTGTCCAGGCTCACATGCACGCCAGCGGCCCCTGTGGGCAAGCCACCCTCCCCCGCCAAGAGGAAGGCCGGGGCGTTTTGCTTAGTAGTGTAGTTAGGATTTTCTAGACTAGATTAATTAATTTAATTAATTAATTAGACTCGTGCTCCCGTTGGGGAGTCACGGAGCATTAACCCCGATGGATGGATGGATGGGAGCAAATGTTCAGTCCTACCGGTCTAATCTATCTACAACAGATACCTACTACGTCTATCTAAAGCTATCAACATCAACCCTACCCTTGGGGAGCGCTGTCTGGCGTGCCTCCCGCGGGTTCGCACACGCGGGCGCTTCCCCACGGGGGGGGGGCTCGGTGTCCTCTATGACCTGGGCCCACTTGGCCTAGACTAGATAGCTTAGAGTTAGGTTAGTTCGATTACGCGGCTTCCTCCAGTGACTCCATCCATCCATCAAGGAATATGTGCTACATGATCTCCCAACGCGAGGCATGTTATAGTTTTATTTAATTTTAATTTAATATAACCCACCCCTGAGCCGTGATGTGGTGCTTGGAGCGCCCCTCAACGGAGGTGAAATGCGCTACCATAACTGAAAGGCGCCGCCCGGGTTAAAAACATTATAAGCGTGATGAGGCTAGCAGCTGCCAGCAGCGAACGCAAGAGGCCAACTACGTCACCTTGGCCTGGCGCCGGTCCCACTGCCAGCAAAGTAAAAACGCCAACCGCCTGCCAGACGTTCAGCTAGCAAGCACCGCGCCGGCCAGGGGGCACAGTGCGACGATGCTCCTGGACGCCCAGAATAGACACACGTTTTTCAATGCAAAAAGCAACAAGCTCATCTACCCGGTAGCTATGGTCGCTATCTGCCAGTATTGTACGTGCGCTGAAAGTGGCGAGGGCCAAGGATTCCAGCTGGCCCAACAAGGGAGAACATGGAGCATGGAGATGGGGGTGGGTGCAGCGGAAGGTGGGGATGGAGATGAAACGGCGGCCGGGGGTGGAAATGGGGAGAAGAGTGCTTTTCATTGCATGTACCTTGTCGTGCAAGCGTAGGATGCGAGCCTGGGCACCGCCTGCTCAGACTGTGTGTTCGGGGATGATTGCGCAACGCAGAGGCGGAGGTAATCTAGAATGCGTACTTGTGTGTTGCGACTTTGACGGCTTACAGCTATTGTTCTGGCCCGAGATATACTGGCACCAGGTGCCATACATGTGCATGTATTGCAGTCGACTAGGTCGATGCATGGGGATGGAACAGGTGGGGAATTATCTTTAGAGGCTGTCCCCGAAGCCTGTTAGCCGCGAGCCGGCGAGGTTGTCCTACCCACTGGGTGACAGGGGCAGTGGCAGGACGTTTACGAGACTCTGCGTCCTTGGTGTCGAAAAGAACACCCTCAAAGAATGCAGCGAAGCTACCATCCTGTGCACATCAGACGCACCTGCACTCGCGGCCCCCCCGGTTCGTACCGCTGTTGCCTGATCGCCACGACGCCAGTTGGTGTGATTCCAGGCCTTGCTCCTCGCCTTCAGCCAGGCAGGGGTACGTGTAGTCTTCGTCCATGCTGATGCGGGTGTTGTTGAACAGGCGACGGACCCCGATGACCCGTCGCTTGTCATTCATGGAGGCCGTGGTGTCAAGAATTACCAGGCCCAGAGGGCCTGGCAGTCGTGAATGGCCCTCTGAATGACAACGCTGTTACGGAGCTGCAGCACCCCAAAGCTAGAAGTCCGGGCCGCACAGTGCCTCGGTAAGCTCCTGAGCCGATCGAGGTAAGGCAAAACTAGGCGAAAACCAGGCGAATTTCGGAAATCCGGCCATTTTCACCTAGTCTGTAGGAAATGCATGGCCAGATGTTGCCTAGTTCGCTAGTGTGACCACGTTTCGATCGACCTAGATTTTGCTTAAATGCCCCGGATCTCGCCTAGTCGAAGTCAAGTGTGGAAACACCCTTAAACGGTATTGATTGATCTCGATCAAACATCAAAGAGACAACCAGCACAGGCCAGAAATCTGGAAGAATCCGGGCCATGGTAGCTCGAGCCTGCTGCCTTGAAATATAGCATCATGCCAACAATTATGGCCTGCGCTGCCCCAAACGTTCGGTTCGTTCCATTGGCTAGCAATACGGAATGCTCTTATATCATCGTGCATGTGGCCGTTGGGCTAGTGCTGCTACCATACTAGAAAAGCGCAATTCAAACCCTTGAGGGGCTGCCTTGCGAAGCGGTAGCAGACGTCACCAGAACATTCTGAGGTCGGCTTCATGCTTTCGCTCCAACCGCCCATAAACGATCGCTAGAGATGCGCGGTGATGTAAATCTCCAAATCCTAACTTCAGCAAGTGTAAGCACCGGGGTTGCTTGCCAGAAAATAACCCTAGATCTGGCGTTAAACCTCGGCCACGTTGCCCCACCTCAAACTACAACATGACCAGTGCATTGTGGCCTTCCAGATAATGATGCACAACCCCCAGCTGCAATACTGAGCTCCCGGTAAAACTCACTGTAAAAACAACTTGCACTCTAGCCCCATGGTCACTTGTATGGGTCACTGGGTCATAGCGGACCAAAACCTTCTGGCAATTTATGACCGCAGGGCTGCAAGGCGTTTTGCCAAGTCCTCATCCACCGCAGGTATTTCGTCCGCTTGGCTGCAGCGACCATAAAAACAGGTAACCACACCATGCCGAGGCAGTAATCATGTGTTACCGAGTCTAGGGCCACCACAGTGTCCAGTGAAAGGCAGTAAATACTAGGAACTGCAGAAATGCACTTCTTGGCACGCCTATAAGCCCATACACAGTGCGGATGAGGTTCCACCCTGCCACAGATCAAGTCTGGAAAAGGGAAAAGGGGCAGGAGCAAGAACTGCGGAGCAGTGATCAAGCCCAGTGCGGGTCATGGGGTGCCCGCAACAGTGCCCGCAACAGTGCCCGCAACAGTGCCCGCAACAGCGCCCGCAACAGTGCCCGCAACAGTGCCCGCAACAGTGCCCGCAACAGTGCCTGCAACATACAACCTGCAAGACTGACTAGGTAGGGTGAGCCAATAACGGCATAGATCACACACAACTAGGTATGGCGAGCCGACAACGGAATAGATTAATAGAACACACAACTAGGTGAGGTGAGCCGATAACGGAAGAGATTAATAGAACACACAACTAGGTAAGGTGAGCCGATAACGGCATAGATTAATAGAACACACAACTAGGTAGGGTGAGCCGACAACGGAATAGATTAATAGAACACACAACTAGGTAGGGTGAGCCGACAATGGAATAGATTAATAGAACACACAACTAGGTAAGGTGAGCCGATAACGGCATAGATCAATAGAACACACAACTAGGTAGGGTGAGCCGATAACGGCATAGATTAATAGAACACACAACTAGGTAAGGTGAGCCGATAACGGCATAGATTAATAGAACACACTAGGTTGGGTGAGCCGATAACAGAATAGAGCACACCAACAACGGAGCAACAGGGCCAGCAATTTGTCATTCTTGCTATCACCCTTTCTGACGCAGCAGTCAAACTACAGCAAAGGACCGATCACGTACCTGAAAATGGAGAACGAATCAACAGCCCTCACCGTACGACTGTCAGGTACACATGACAGCCGTTCATGGAACATCCAACATTCATAGACGCGACTGAATAGACTGTCCCACATGGGGGCTGCGAGCAGGGCCACACCTCTCCGCTTGCTTGCCCGCCAGGCCCGGCGTGCGAGACGGCGCGGCCACCAGCTGATGATACGCATGCACCCACCGTGGCGCAGCCAAGGTGGCCCAGGAGAGCCGAGCCGACACCCGGCCATGACGTAAGCATGACACAAGCACATCAGGGAACGTTGTGAGCAGCCATGCCAGCGTGGTATGGGAAACCAGGTCAGGCGGTATCGCAGCAGGGCCGCACCAACGGCCCAGAATGCAACGGTTGAGCAACTGCTACCTTGTCCAACGCGGTCTAACCAGAAATTCTCATGAGATGAAATAAATTGTATACTACTGTAGTACAAAGGCAGATATTTGACGTCTTAACCTATTTCTATCACGCACGAGCATACCCACCCACACGCACACACACATACGCCCACACGCGCCCACACACAAACACAAACACATACGCATACGCATACGCATACGCATACGCATACGCATACGCATACGCATACGCATACGCATACGCATACGCATACGCATACGCATACGCATACGCATACGCATACGCATACGCATACGCATACGCATACACATACACATACACATACACATACACATACACATACACATAGACATACACACAATCACATGGACCTTGAAAACGCAAGAGTAAGCGGCGCTAATGCCACAGCTGTTGACAGGTCTACCACGCTTGCACTCAGACGCAAGCCAATTGGGGCCTATAGTAAACTAATATGCTTCTGCGAGCAAAAGGAGTCGGAATCAGGTTTGCGAAAAGGTGCTTTATTCTGGTGGCTGGTAGAGACAGGTTTTGCCCGGGATTTGGTTGAGTACTCTTCCGGTAGTTTCATCATGTACAAGCAAACACAATCAAGCAGCAGCTGCTAAACACGGTGGTGCATTGGGGACAGGATGGGCATTCATGAAGTCATCTGAGACAGCACGCCGGCACAGGCAGCGAAAACACGATCCCAAAACCCCGACAAGAGAACGCGGAACAAAGAAGGGGCGTGAACGGTGAAACGTTTAAAAGCGTGGGCGCGGCTCTTCTAGCCCGCGAATCATTAACAGGGACAGACATCGCAGCATTACCTGTCCCGCCACGGTCACACCGATATCGTCCAGCACCTGACGCCGCCAAAGGGGTTGTTAACAAAAAATCAAGCAGATTGTACGAGGATGCATGCTGGTCAGAAACATGGGATACCGGTTGACATGAGCCAGCGTGTGGCATAACAGCCATGTAGAACAGATGCACCCGGGATCGGAAAGGCCAGAGAATGTCATTCCTGTGCCAACACATATGTCTAGTAGCATAGTATTTATGATAGACTATGCTACTATATATATCATATGCTACTATATATATCATTCCACCAAATACAAAGATCAGCAGCAATAGGGTATATAAATACTTTCCGAGTCCCAACAAAACCTCTGGGCTTAGCGACAAGCCGGGACCATACAAACTCGGATTCCTCCTGCGACCACCTATTGGGGACAAACACAGTTTTGTATCATATCACGAGCCAGCAGGAAAGTCTACTGGCTTCGGGCTTCCTCTCTCATCACTCTGCCCCACCTTTGCTTCTGCCACAAGATATAGCAGTACTGGGGGTGATGGTGTACACCAGCGCGGGCCTAACCACCTTATTGCCAAGCTTGTTCATTGCCCATGCACCTCGTTCACGTGTGGGCATGGGGCCCATCCTTGCTTCCACCACGGGAAATTACCATACTGGGGGTGACGGTGTACAGCAGTGTGGGCCCCACCCACCTCCTTCACAAGCTTGAACGCTAAACCCGACCCCCGAACACCGGACCCCGACCCGCCACCCCCGGCCCCCGACCCCCGACCCCCGGACCCCGGCCCCCGGCCCCCGACCCCTGACCCCGGCCCCCGGCCCCCGGCCCCCGGCCCCCGCACCCCGGCCCCCGGCCCCCGGACCCCAGACCCCGGACCCCGGACCCCGGACCCCGGACCCCGGACATCGAACCCGGGACCCCGGACCCCGAACCCGGGACCCCGGACCCCGGACCCCGCACCCCAGACCCCGGACCCCGGACCCCGGACCCCGGACCCCGGACCCCGGACCCCGGACCCCCGGACCCCGGACCCCGGACCCCGGACCCCGGACCCCGGACCCCGAACCCCGGACCCCGGACCCCGGACCCCGAACCCCGGACCCCGGACCCCGAGCCCCGGACCCCGTACCCTGTACCCCCTAAACCGTACCCCGTAAACTGTAAACCGCAAACCGCAAACCGCAAACCGCAAACCGCAAACCGCAAGCCGCAAGCCGCAAGCCGCAAGCCGCAAGCCGCAAGCCGCAAGCCGCAAGCCGCAAGCCGCAAGCCGCAAGCCGCAAGCCGCAAGCCGCAAGCCGCAAGCCGCAAGCCGCAAGCCGCAAGCCGCAAGCCGCAAGCCGCAAGCCGCAAGCCGCAAGCCGCAAGCCGCAAGCCGCAAGCCGCAAGCCGCAAGCCGCAAGCCGCAAGCCGCAAGCCGCAAGCCGCAAGCCGCAAGCCGCAAGCCGCAAGCCGCAAGCCGCAAGCCGCAAGCCGCAAGCCGCAAGCCGCAAGCCGCAAGCCGCAAGCCGCAAGCCGCAAGCCGCAAGCCGCAAGCCGCAAGCCGCAAGCCGCAAGCCGCAAGCCGCAAGCCGCAAGCCGCAAGCCGCAAGCCGCAAGCCGCAAGCCGCAAGCCGCAAGCCGCAAGCCGCAAGCCGCAAGCCGCAAGCCGCAAGCCGCAAGCCGCAAGCCGCAAGCCGCAAGCCGCAAGCCGCAAGCCGCAAGCCGCAAGCCGCAAGCCGCAAGCCGCAAGCCGCAAGCCGCAAGCCGCAAGCCGCAAGCCGCAAGCCGCAAGCCGCAAGCCGCAAGCCGCAAGCCGCAAGCCGCAAGCCGCAAGCCGCAAGCCGCAAGCCGCAAGCCGCAAGCCGCAAGCCGCAAGCCGCAAGCCGCAAGCCGCAAGCCGCAAGCCGCAAGCCGCAAGCCGCAAGCCGCAAGCCGCAAGCCGCAAGCCGCAAGCCGCAAGCCGCAAGCCGCAAGCCGCAAGCCGCAAGCCGCAAGCCGCAAGCCGCAAGCCGCAAACCGCAAACCGCAAACCGCAAACCGTAAACCGTAAACCGTAAACCGTAAACCGTAAACCGTAAACCGTAAACCGTAAACCGTAAACCGTAAACCGTAAACCGTAAACCGTAAACCGTAAACCGTAAACCGTAAACCGTAAACCGTAAACCGTAAACCGTAAACCGTAAACCGTAAACCGTAAACCGTAAACCGTAAACCGTAAACCGTAAACCGTAAACCGTAAACCGTAAACCGTAAACCGTAAACCGTAAACCGTAAACCGTAAACCGTAAACCGTAAACCGTAAACCGTAAACCGTAAACCGTAAACCGTAAACCGTAAACCGTAAACCGTAAACCGTAAACCGTAAACCGTAAACCGTAAACCGTAAACCGTAAACCGTAAACCGTAAACCGTAAACCGTAAACCGTAAACCGTAAACCGTAAACCGTAAACCGTAAACCGTAAACCGTAAACCGTAAACCGTAAACCGTAAACCGTAAACCGTAAACCGTAAACCGTAAACCGTAAACCGTAAACCGTAAACCGTAAACCGTAAACCGTAAACCGTAAACCGTAAACCGTAAACCGTAAACCGTAAACCGTAAACCGTAAACCGTAAACCGTAAACCGTAAACCGTAAACCGTAAACCGTAAACCGTAAACCGTAAACCGTAAACCGTAAACCGTAAACCGTAAACCGTAAACCGTAAACCGTAAACCGTAAACCGTAAACCGTAAACCGTAAACCGTAAACCGTAAACCGTAAACCGTAAACCGTAAACCGTAAACCATAAACCATAAACCGTTGACAAGTGCGCGCACTGCCCACCCACCTCGTTGACAAGCTCGTTCGTCTCCTCCTCTTCACCGTCATTCTCAAACGCGTCGTCCATCGCAGAGCCCATGATCTCCTCCTGCGATGAGCACAGACAGAAAGAGATGGGGGAGTAGGGGCGTTTTCTCATGCGGCTTACAAAGCGAAGAGCAGGAAATGAATGAGCAGCGTGGCGATGAAATGTGCACAACCCATCGGCACAGGGCAGCCCTGCTAACGGGCATGAGTCTGCAAACAATCGGTGCCTGCTGTGTCCATGCCTCGAGCACATGTCCCCCATCTGGGCACTTGTCCAGGTACCGCACGTTGGCGTAGTAGAGTGAGCAGGATCCTGTCCCGCGAATAGGAGCTCGTTGTGCAGCTGCCAGCAACAGGCCGCCCCTTGCTACACAATCATGACACGAGGAGATGCTGGTTGATCACTTGGAAACGCTCGCTGGCCACGGCCAGATGACCACTAGGTTGCACCTTGCCCATCATGCCACTTCGACTGTCCCAAGGTCATCCCACGCCCCGCCCCGCCCCACCCCGCCATGCCATGCCATGCCATGCCATGCCATGCCATGCCAACAAAGAGAGCGTCATCATTGCATGCGTGTGTGCACGCACCGCCATGTCCAGCTGCTGCGATTGTTTGGAGAACTCCATCGCCACCTTCTGCTGCTGGACCGGGTTGATGACCTGCCAGTGGGGGGTAGGGGGGGCATAAAAGCACGCCACAGGGAGCCGCCACCGCATGTTGCCAGTGAGTGGCATGCACAGTAGAAAGCACATGCACGGAGAAGAGACAAAGGGGCGAGGGCACTCAAGAGATGTCGCATCCCTAGCAGCTGATGCCATACGTGAGCGAGGGGCTAGAGCAGCAAGGCCAAGGGCTAGCAATAGAGTAAGTAATACATCATCATGCAAATAGTCGGTAAAAGACGGCAAGAAGCAAGAACCCAGTGTAAAGGACGGGCAGGCAGGCAACCCGGCACCGCACAACTGCCAGGTGGCATAACCTGGATGCCTGCCCATCAGTGCTTTTAGTAAGGGTTTTTGTCCGCGTCAGCCTGGGGGCTCACCAGCATTGCCGGACTGAGCCGATGCTGCTGCTGCACTGCTGGCTGCATTGCTATCATTACCCATTTTCCTCTTGCTGCGGTTCAGCGCGTCGGCTGCCTGGCCTACGCCAATAATGGCACGCGGACCAGGCGCAGGCGCTTTGGCCGTGTCGGCGGCCTGTTCCGGCATGAAAAAAGCTGCGATCCCCCCAGATTTAATATTTCCCAGTATTCCTTCCGGCGCCATCCCTTCACCCAAAAACTTCCAACCCCCAGGTCGCTAACTTTGCTAGTTGACTATCGGACTAAACCATTAACGTTGTTAAATGTTTATACAATATTACTGACCCGGCCCGAAATTTCCCTACACATCTAGTAATGGACAGAATTCTTTCTTATGCAAACAAATCTACAGCGTTAATAAACACACCTGGAATTCGAT
Organism: Mesostigma viride; assembly: GCA_009746045.1. NCBI lineage: Eukaryota > Viridiplantae > Streptophyta > Mesostigmatophyceae > Mesostigmatales > Mesostigmataceae > Mesostigma > Mesostigma viride. Next base: position 641,734 of record RPFO01000392.1, on the reverse strand, counting down.
TCAAAGCAATCTGCAAATCAGGCAACCTCGCAACGCTTCATCAATCAGCTCATCAATCATATTCCTAAAACCTTTGCCATCATCGAGACATCGACCATTGCCAGTCGTCCTGGGTTACAACTTTACATTCGTCTAGAACTCTCGTCACTCTCGCCGCCAAGCAGGCTAAGGGCCGGTGGGTCTGGCATGGGGCATGATAACGGCCTAGAATCTTGAAGCATATCAACGAACAGACCTGAACTGGTGAAATTGAATTCGTAGATATCCAGTACGAAGTTAGCATTTCAGTGGACTTCAGTACATTAGTAGGTACCCACTATATATTGACCCTGCCTGACGCATAGACTCGGTGCCCATAAGTACTGACGTGCTGCCTGAATTTACGCGTCAGACGACTGACGTTCAGACAAAATTTATGCCTCAGTCGACTGACGCAGAGCCAAAATTTACGCGTCAGCTGTCTGACGCGCGGACGAAAAAGTCAGACCGTTACTAAAAGCACTGCTGCCCATCCACAATCGCGGGATCCATGCACACTCCAAAAGCAGGGCCTGTGAGCCAAGATCAGCAAGGACTGGGCCAGGAAAACAAACACTTGCGTCTCCGGTTGAGCTTGGAATGGCTCCCAGTAGACCCTGGCAGAAGCCGTGGCGATCTACGCTCCACAAAGTGTGAAAGCTGGCGGCCATCCAGATACACATATACACCCCTGCCTCGGTTACTGGCGTGAGATTAGCTGGCCAAAAGGGAAAGGGATGGTACCTTGCCACGCATGTTCCCTACGTCGCCACATGGCGCCCACCTGGTTCATCGTGGTCATGGCTGATGTCGCCGTCTTCATGCCCTGGGCGACTGCCGCGGTGGCTTGCATCGCCTGGCCATGCAGGACGAACAGAAATGAGAGGCAAGGCGACGAGAACAGGAGCACCACAGGGTGGCGTGCTTATGGCGTCAACGCTAGCATGAGTGCAATCAGTGCTAGGATGAAGCTTTCGCAGCTTGGAGACTCCAAGACAGGCTTTATGTCGAAATTCTTAGACGCAAGGGATCCCTGCCCTCGGACCCTTCCACTCCGACCTGAATGTATGCCCCCATAATGCTCATGCGTTGTGCATTCCTGGATATGCGCGCCCAAACATTTCGTCTGTTTTCTCCCACATGAATGTGCGTGCCCAAACCTCTCCTCTCTTCCCCCCCACCTGGATGTGCGTGCCCACGCCCCGTAGCTGCGCCTGGCTGTTCCGCATCTTGGTCTGCTGCGCGCGCAACCGCACCAGCTGCTTGGCCAAAATCTTGGCGGCATCCTGCGGGGGGAAGGGGAAGGCAAATGGTCCCCATGGACCATGGCAGGCATGCGTAACATGGCAGCCACGTATTAATGGGAGGCACGTCGCAAAGCCAAGGACACACAGAATGGCCATGGGGGTCACTGGGCTCCTGGGAAGGTAGCCCTCTGAGATCCGGCAGTCCCACCCCACGGCCACAATCATGTCCCATTCCCTTCCCTTCATGTATACGCAGAGAATGCATGACAACCGGCCGCCGCCTGCTCGTAAATGGGCGAGAGGTGGGCATCCGGATGTGCAGGAAAGCGGCGCGGTGGGTTTGGTGGGGGGGCAGAGGGGTATGGGAAACCGCGCAGAGGTGCTAGGTAGGTTATGTAGTAGCCACTATGTACTACGCTACGTAGTAGGCCACAGTTGAGGAGGCATTGTTTACTGTTTAAGGCTTGCTGCGGCTTGATAATTGATGGCAGCAGCCTCATTTGAGCAAGCGAATGAAGGGGAGAGTCCCTCATATTGACACTTTACCCAGGACATCACTTCACACAGGACATCACTTCACACAGGACATCACTTCACACAGGACATCCTTCACACAGGACATCACTTCACACAGGACATCAATTCACACAGGACATCACTTCACACAGGACATCACTTCACACAGGACATCACTTCACACAGGACATCACTTCACACAGGGCATCCGGAAACGTCCTGCCGGTTTCACCCATCAAACCATTGTCCTGTCCTGGGATGTGCACAGGGTGCACCACACCGCCGCATGATGCCTCCACCAGCGCACAATGCCTCGTTTCTTCCTCTCCAATCCTCCCATCAGTGATGTGAGCTTAGGATGATACGTACTAGTATGGCGATACACCTCGGCACCACGGTGGACACATGGTTTCACATCGACTTGAGGAATGCAACATGCATACTTGTGCACGACGCCCATGCGTTTACTAAGGTTCTAGTCACGCGCAGATGTTGCGGGCACCACCCACCTGGTTGCCCTGCTTCGCCGCACGCTTGATCTCTGCAATAAGCTTCTCCTCCTGGGCACAGCCAGCAAGTTACACACATCGAAGGCACATAGCGGGTTTGCCACATAGCAAAGCAGGGCATCACGACGCTGCCGTCAGGATGGCACCTTCATCCCTTTGGTCGTTGCCGACACAAGGGCATCTTCCTGAGGGGGTGGCTAGTTTCACGCGTAGAAATGCCGTGGAATTAAGATATACTACTAGACATACTACTTGACATACTACTGGACATACTAGTCTGGTATTGAGATATTGACCGTACTTGCCTTCATTACGATGCCTCAGTGTAACAATCGCTTCTTGTAAGTGTCAGAATGGTGTGTGATGCGCCTGTAAATAGGCACCATACAAACACGGCAGCGGCCACACCTATTGACACGGAAGGCCATTCAATCACAGCCACGGCAATATGAATGCAAAGTACAAGCTGTTGGGTGCATGCACCATCGCTACAAGCAGTTTGTGTGAGTAGCCAGCATTCATAGGAGGGTAGCAACTGCACGAGCAAAAGGTCAAAGTCACACGGTGTTTGCGTGAAGGAGGCACCAATAGGCATTGTCAAACCGCTGCACTCATCGCGGCGTGGAAGTCGAGCTCCTCACCTCCCGCTGCAGCTGCATCACCTCCCGGTCCAGGGCTGTTTAGGGTTTAGGGTTTAGGGTTTAGGGTTTAGGGGGGGGGGCATGCCACAAGGGGAGTATGGCATGGGAAAAGCGAATAAATGGCCTGGTTAGGGGCCATGCATGCAGGCAGCCGCGGTGACAGGGAAAAGCGCCATGGGGGAACGCTCACAATAGCCAGAGGTGAACAACCGGCACGGGGCAAGACGTGTCATTGGACGACCGTTCCCTGTTCCAACTCACTGACGCAATCTTGGATGGTACAGCGTGTCCATGTCACCCTGATGCTGACAATGAAGAAATGGCGCTGTGCACAAGTGGTGCAGCCTGGTATGATGCATTGCCATTTGGTGCGATCCTCTAGTTTAAAAAGGTCACGTGCCCGGCACAAAATCAGCTATTTGCAAAACTAAATAGCTTTCACATTCGGCAACCTGCAAGCATGCCTGGCCCTTGCAGCTTTTTACGTCCCTGTCAGCAGCTATGAACTGCTCCAGTCATGTTAGCACTCCACGCATGAGGCACGGTGGCGCCGCACTGCAGTGCTCACGCACGTAAGATGCATGATCAGAGGTGGGGTCGTGGCAAAGCAAAGTTTGCTGCATGGCTATGGCAGACGCAGGAGCCATTTGGAAGGAATGGGAACGAGGAGTACAGGAAAAGGGAAACACACAAGTATCCCTTAAATCTTGATTGCAACAACAACGCTAGTAATACTAGCAACCAGGCTAGCAGGAATCGTAGGCGCAAGCGCAATTCGTATCAGCGGAAGGGAAAAAGACTAGCATTCCAAGAAGGTGGATCAGGGAAAGAGGACGAAGAATGGGAGTGGGAGTAGGACTAAGGGCAGTCGTAGGATGGACAGTTCCACCAGTATAGTGTCACGTACTACTAATGCAGATGGAGCAAAACATACTGGGGACTCAGGGCAGTCGTAGGATGGACAGTTCCACCAGTATAGTGTCACGTACTACTAATGCAGATGGAGCAAAACATACTGGGGACTCAGGGCAGTCGTAGGATGGACAGTTCCACCAGTATAGTGTCACGTACTACTAATGCAGACGGAGCGAACCATACTGCTGTCGTCGTCATCATCATCACCATCCGTCAAGGCACAGGGTGGACAGACTTCAACAACATCAACCCCACAGCGCCAACAAAAAGACATACCTCTCACCCCTTGGGAAATCTCTCGCTTGCTCTCCCGAACTTGGGCTGCACGGGGTTGGCCATCACCAGCCTCATGCCCACAACACCCAGTCATACAGAACACAGCGCGAATACAATGCAGAACAGGGCCAGCAATGAGTCTGACCAGCTTCCATGACCTCTTGCAGGGCGTGCACCACGTCATCCTCATGTGAATGGCTTGGTCGATCCCGACGCGTTGGTCCGGTGTGGTTGTGGCAACCTAGGGCGGCGCCCCAGTGGCAAAAGTTCGTTGATTCATTCTATGTTGCAAGTTTGGGGCTACCCTCTTTCTGTCCATGCTGCACGAGGGTGGCTTTGCCATCAGCTTCCTTCAAGAAATAGGCAAAGCATGCGTGGGCAGGGGTCGCCCTTGCAAAGCCCAGTTTCCCGTAGGGCATACCGTGACCATGCGGTAACACCATGCGCATGCAAATGTGACGGACGTGCCTTGTGACGGCAACCACCAAACACCCATCCCACTGAATGGCAACGGGCTCATGCAGGAAGATCCACTCACAAGAGGCCGAGAGCTGTGGTGCCTGTCTAGCCAAAGCCATCACATTCCTAGGTTTGCCATCCGCAACGCTGTCAGCAGCTGAGGGCTCCACCAATACATCGCTCAATCACGGCAAATCCTGAGGGAATCTCAAGTCTGCACTCAGTTTAAATCAGTCCTAACGGAATGGCCACAAAATGACAACGGCGTTCTCATGGCCAACCCGCCGTAGCTGCGAGAGCCCAAGTCACTACGCTGTGAGCCCGTGATGATTCCGGTCATGAAGGTTGCAAGCCAAAGCGTAGAAAATGACTAGGGAAAGGAAAACGTCTTCCTCACTCTAAATGGTGGTCTAATGGACACAGCTAGTCATCGTAGGCGTACCCGCGTCCCTATTGTATGGAAACAACCCAGCCAACAAGAGCTGTGGTCATGAAGAAGAAACGTAGGTATGCCGGGGGTTGGGCCTGGAAATAAAAAAAGCAAGGGATGCGAAGTGAGCTGGCAAAGCATCGGAAACGCTAGCACGACCTAGCGAGTAAATCAGCATCCGTTTGCGCAGACGGAAGTAAGGAAAAGGCAACCCTGAAGTAAACTATTCTCGTCAGAAATCGTCCATTGAAGCCCACTGGGTGCCCATTGAAGCGCACGCTCCTTAGGGAAACCAGGCATGCTCATGGCATCGCCATGCGAGGAAACCTCAGATAGCCGCGCCACGTAGTTCAATTCACGTGAAAAATACTGAAGCTCAATTGTTGACTTGGCAACGTACCTTTGACATCTGGCTTTTTGCTGAATAATGGCATTTTCTCGGGAACCGTGGCTTTCAGACAGGCAGTGGAATCACCGTCGAAGTATCAGATGCGGCCGGTATTTTGCCAGGACAACACGCACAGGATGGATTGCCACCTTCACAATCCTAGCAAAATTGATCGGCCCTGTTGAAACCTACCATGGATTGGCAGGTGAGCGGCATCAAACACAAGGTTGTCGCCCCATACGACTTCTTTCACCTCAGTTCCCTTTACGCAGGCAGCCAATTCGGGCCCGGCTTTGACTGCACAGGTCGCCTTTTCTTCGCTACAAGATCAGTCAATTTATCTACGACGCCAGCTCGAATAAATCGGCGTGGAGCCTTGGACATGCCCGCGATCTGTTTATTTACTTGCGTTGCCTACTTGTTGCCTACGTTTTTAAGAAGTCACAGCGTGTCACGTGTCAGATAATCCCACACGACGTGTCAAAAGTCGAAACAATTTCGAAGTCGCCACAAACTTCTGGCAAAGGTTTGCAGTTACTTACAGAGTTACAGACTTATAGTACACCCCCCCTTTGACGTTTAAGATTCTCAGGTTGAAGATCTTGAGACCCTGAATTTGAATTTTTTGTTTTGTCTGTGGTTCCGCTTACAGCACTGTAGATAGCAGCTGATGTGAACATGCAGAAACCTTTAATTAGGATTCGCTGATACTCATTTCCCCTTTCACCTCTTTGGTCCATAATTGGCTAATAAAAATATACCCATTTCCCCGAAACATCATGCACTAGAAAACCCGAGAGGAGGTGGCACGGCAGCCACTCTTTTTTAATGACTTGATCACTGACGGTCTGACGCTACTAACAAGCCCCTCGGAACTCTCCACGGACACAGCCCGTATGATGGCTTTCTGCGCGCATGATCACCGCCGATTGTCAGGGTGCTGGACCTCTACTTGGGGCACGGCGCCGGCTACCGACGTATCGACGGCTCACTCAGCTACGACGAGGTCAGCACTTGGGTCTCCCACATGCCCTCCCTGCAAGCGTGGCAAACCCTTATAAGTGCGATACCAGCGGCGTGGCATGCATTGATGACTGCCCCACGCAAGCCTATTATAACCGGCGACTGGGTTAGCTTATACGCCGACGGAGTCACGCCTGCGTGCAAAGGTTTAGTCGTGACGGTTCTGCCACATGATCATGGGCTCCAACTACAACTGCTGGAAGCTATTCTTGGCCACAATGGGTGTCTGTATCAACTATCCACCTTATATGTGCACTCCCGCGGGAGGCACGCCAGATAGCTCCCCCTAGGGCAGCGTGCGGCTGCCTAGATAGATGTTGTAGTTAGAATGCTGTTCGATAGATGTAGTATGTAGCCAACCGACGTAGATAGATTAGACCGGTCGGAATGTTTGCACCCATCCATCCATCCATCGGGGTTAATGCTCCGTGACTCCCCAACGGGAGCACGAGTCTAATTAATTAATTAATTAATTAATTATATGCGTACACGCCATCTTCCCAGTGTCACCGCATACGCGTAGTCCCATGGTCTGTGCCAAGATCTTGCATGATCCGGCCGGACCCATTATCCCCGGTTGGGAGCATTACATGGCTACACGTGGGCAACACACGGCTCGATTTACTACATCTGGACCCGGTTGAATTTGGATGGGTCTTAACCAAGGGGGACATCAGAACCAGCAAATCAATGCCGGTATCTTTGAGTACACCGCAGATTGGGGTTATGATATCTTGTTGCATACGTACCATCAGCCCCATCCGGGCCGAGCCCGCTGGGGAATACAATGGCCGGGCTACACCTGGGTCAAGCTGATTACCCTGGCGGTAAACCACCCTCTCGTGGACCGCAGGGCCACTGATGTACAACATCTTCTGATGCATAGGGCGATAGGGGTCTGCGCTACGCTCCACGAGCGTTTTGGTCATGATGCATCATGCCTGTGCACGCACCCTAGTGACTAAACCATTGAGCACCGGTTCCTTTTCTGTAATATTAATCTCCCAGGGGTTTGGAAGTGGCTCATTAATTAACATTTGGGCCGCATGGACGGCATCGCCACCCAATCTCCCAAATAGCGTGCGTACCATCATTTTCGGTATTGCTGGCACACCAGGGACCGAGCTTTCAGCTTCCCAAGCAGAATGGATATGGCTGCGCACTACTATGCTATACGCGATCTGGACCATACGCAACGAGACAGTCTTTAATGCCCGCGAGGAGTATACCCGCGGCGGCCGGCGTTGAGTCCGGCGCTTTATTCTGATCAGACACTCCGCAAAGGTGAAAACCTTTGCGTTCAGTGCCGGGCCGCGGAAAACGCGGAAAACGCGATCTGCAAATGAAACCGACCTGAATCGAACTGGGGACCTCTCGCACCAAATTTTGCTGACAATAGGACGGACGTCTCCGGTTACCATGGCATCGCCGGTTACCATGGCGCTTTATATACCTATGGAATGCGGCTATGCGCCGATACTGGCTGTTGGCTCAGGAACAACACAGGGTGTGGGACCCAGGGCCCAATAACGACAACTACTACATTTGAAGCCCAGCCCGCTCCAGCTTTTTCATGATCTACTGGGCCGTAACCAGGTATTCACCATTATGCCTCACGGTGACATGACTCAGGTCCACTGGCTTCCCTGGTCTAATAACGCGCCCTATTAGCCTTTCACCTGTCACCTCCACACGTGTGTGTGCCCACCTTTAATTAGGATTCGCTGATACTCATTTCCCCTCTCACTTCTTTGGTCCATAATTGGCTAATAAAAATATACCCATTTCCCCGAAAAAAAAAACATGCAGAAAACTTAGGACCGCTAGGCGCTAGCCCCTGCGCGGGTTTGAACTGGGTACTTCCGGATCCGACGGAACGGCCAGTAAAAACTCCCACTTTATTTGCGCAATGCTTCTTGCCGGGAAGGTGGGCGAGTAAGTTTTCTTTTGATGCATTTTTTGTTTTCTAGATCGCAGGGCTGGTTTTGGCAAAAAGATCTTAAAGTAGGCACCAAAGCCTGCTTTAGAGTGGCGGTCAGTGGTACGCCTAGCACAATGTCATGCTTGCCTGTGATGAGCACACATGCGATTGCCTGTCCACGTGTCTGTGCTGGCATCCCCGTACGCAGGATCTGGTCCCCCCTGTTCCCGTCCCCTGCTCGCTTTCCTGTTCTTACAATGCTGCGCTTGCCTGGGAACGCATGGGTGGATGCCCCCTGTGTTTGTGCCTACTTCATGTTTTAGATTGTCAACCCTGGATTCGACTTTTGGTTCAAGATCGCAGCCTGAGTCGGTCGGACCCCATTCCGGCATTTTTTGTTCGGACCCCCCCCTTGAAACACCAAGGGAAACATCAAGGGGGGGGGTGTATACAACATGGCTTTCAATTCAAAGAAGTGCCGAAGTTCAAGGGCACTGAGCTACAGTACTGTACTCAGCCACTGTACATGCTGTAGGACAGGCTACAGTACTGTACTGTCATAGGGGAGCCGGGAGAACAGGCGGGAGAACTTGGGTAGAACCAAAAAAGTTTCCGCCGGTTGCCACTTGGCAGAAATTAACAAGACTGTATGTACAGTATGGGGACTGGGGAGTCCTGGGGAGGGGACGGGAGTCACGGGACCCAGGACTGATGAGCGAGGAGGCCCGAGTTTCCAGGTAAATAGGTGTACGTTTATTCCAAATATAGCCAGTAGGTAATCCCTGCTAAGCCTAGGGTATCAAGATGTCAGTGGCTAAAACGGAGCCTTAGTACTAGACCACGGAAGCCACTGGACTTCTAATGGGTTGGAGGCCCGAGTTTCGGCTACTGTACAGTACAGTACTGTACTGTACAACTACAGTTACTAGGTACTGTATTGACATCTAGGTATGTATAGGTGGGCTTGCGAGCGTAGGCCGAGCACGTGCGCCTGACGAAGCGTGGACGAGGCGAGTTATGGACAGCAGCTGCGTCATGGTTGCTGCATGTGAGTGCAGCTTTCGCTGACTATTAGGGGCTTGTTACGCTTCATGCTCACCTGCATTCTGGAGTCGTGTACCCTGACGAGGTTGATAAAGAACGAGTCATATTCAATCGGACCCACGATGGCGAAATTGCAGCTGCACCCTCGTATGCGTTTATTGCGAGTTGTTCTGCATAACGGGGCTAGCGTGTTAGTTAAGTCGGTGGTCGGCTCCCGGAAAATGATCCACAAGGTCAACAAGGACCCGAGCAAGCATCCGGCTTGGACGGGGAAGGAATTGTCAGCAGCGGAGATGAATGCTGAACAGCTGGGTGAACAAATCGCGAAGTTCAAGAAGAGGTTTGAATAAGGCACTTCCTCTGGGGGCTTCCTCCGTCGCAGTATCCGTGCATATTATGGGACGCTCTCCACAGCGCGAGACGACAAACATGCTGCTCGGGCATAGTTAGCAATCCTCATTGGGTGCCACAAACCGCAAACACTTCACCGGTGCAAGATATCAAGTCCAAAGAAACGGCTGAGGCGAGGCTTGCTGGCGCGCGCAAGGAACTGCGCGAGATGCCCAAGGAGCCGGCAGTGGTCGCATCCATCCAGCTTCACTGGGACCGGGCCTAGAGTTAGTGGCGTCTTCAGACGGCAGTGGTTACCCTTCTGCAAGGGAGAGAAGACAGCGCGGCCTTGCTTGATGGATGCTGTCAGACGCCTACCGACAGCAAGGGGGAAACCAGGTTGACGCAGTGGCGTTAATGGAGCTGAGTCTACACGCACCGGTGCCCACCCTTAGTAGACCGGGTACATACAGTCCCCGGCACAAGTGCGCCAACGGTGGATGTGGTGCGGCACGGTTAGGTGCCAGATCGCAGTGCGCATGCCTGCCGCCCATGGTCGTCATCGGCGCGCCCGTGGTATCCAAGCGGCTCAAGCTGTTGTGCCAAGCACCCGGTTTATGTAGCCACTGTCAATCTTTCGATCCTAGTCGGCATACCCTTAATGGATTAGAAGCATGTGACTGGGTCACGTGGGCATGCCCTTGACACCTGATTAAGATTAGAGAACCCGCCCCCCCAACGGTTTGCCCTTGAGCATGAAGCCTATCAGCCTGAACGAGTATGACCTATCTGCTAGAACGAGCATACGTCAGCCCACCGCACTGTGCTGCATGAGGGTGGCCTCGTTAGTCTATGGGGCCAGCTGGATTGGGCGCAGCCGCGCAGCTGTGCCTCGTGCCATGAAAAAGCGAGCGTACGAGTAGCATTGCAGCTTCGGGTGAGCTTCACTGGGGCATGTATTTTTTCCCAGAATGGTGCTGTTAGGGTGCAGGGGGGGCGGAGTGGGGAGGAGAAATGCTGAGTCCAGGGTGTACGGATGCTGGGCGTTGCAGTGCGTATCGGTGATATCTTCCGAATTGCCGTGCCGACTAGCTCCTTTCGAGCCCCATTGCCTGAAATGCCCAGGCTATACCGTTGATGGCTGGTAAGTGGGCTGCCTCAGAGATAATGCAAACAGCCATCTTCAAGTGGTCTAGACATAAAATCTGTAACAAGGCCATAATTTCAATGAACAAGGGTACACATTTCCATCAGTTTGCGTTCATGTTCATCATCCTGAATGCGACTCGACAACATGGAAAAGATAACGGCAGGCTTGAGCTCAGAACCATGGTCATTGGTCTGGATTGTTAGTTAGTTAGGCATTAGATAGACGCAGTAAGTAAGTACTTGCGTGTCATGCGCATGGACATGCTACAGAGTACTATGCTAATCTCATTCGAAAATAATTGCACGAAAGTTACAAATATCCATTAAAATTAAATTAAATTATAACACATGACTCCGTTGGGAGATCATGTAGCACATATTCCCGTGGATGGATGGAGGGGGGGGCAAAGCCGCGAAACCGAACTAATCTAACTCTAAGCTAATCTAATCTAGAAAACCCTACTTATTCTACTCAGCAAAGCGCCCCTTCCGCTTGGGAGGAGGGGGCTTGCCCACAGGGGCGGGCGTATGAGCCTGGACAATGGTTTTCCACCTCCTCTTGTCCTGCATAGCAGTCCAAGCAAGAGAGAGGGAGTGAATGCGATTTTCAAACTGCGCTGGGACCACTAGGTCAGCCATCAACTGCTGTGGGTAGGTCATTACATGTCTGCCTACCTTCTTAGGAATGTCCTTAGGGCCAGGCCAGGTCACAAATATCCATGCCCCAACCATATAGTCACTAGAGGGGGATATAATCATATAATCCTACACGTGTGTAGTACTCCTACACACAGATCTCGAGTGATTTATCTAGTACCAAATCCGAAAGGCTTGCATCACTCCCCGGACAGGAGAACTTTTGCGGATGACTGTAGGTGTAAGTTGGCGATGCCATGGTAACCGGAGACGTCCGTCCTATAGTCATCAAAATTGGTGCGAGAGGTCCCCAGTTCGATTCCGGTCGGATTCATTTGCAGATCGCGTTTTCCGCGTTTTCCGCGGCCCGGCACTGAACGCAAAGGTTTTCACCTTTGCGGAGTGCCTGATCAGAATATAATCCTCATTTGAGCTGTCCTCTATTGTATTGGCATACAAGGCGGTAGTGTAGCGACTATCCTCATGAGGGGCAATAGCCTCCACCTGTGGACTTCTACCGTGCATTCTGGCAATGGGCCGCGGGGCCCGTGGGGATAAAACAACTAGGAGCATGCCCCTCCGGAAGGTGCTCATGCCGCCGCGTATGCATACGGCACCCTAATTGATCGGCTCACACCGCCCCGTTCGTTCCTTCCACCCGTATTTATTGACGCGTACCGTACCCTAGCGTCACGGGTCGGTCACGCGTCACCGGGTGCTCCCAACACCGGGTGTGATTTCCAAAAACCCAAAAGGCGATCACGAGCGAGTTGATCACTCAAATTTACGGGATTCCATGGGAATTCCAACGGTCCATTGTCAGAAAAAGCCACGAGCCGGCCACGAGGTAGCCATGGCTGTCGGAGCTCATAACTTTCACGTTTGAGCACCGAATTTAGCCGTGAATATCACTATCGCTTCGTCTTTCTAAGACGCACATGCTGATATAACTTTCCGAATCTAAAACGCGATCTATGACGAGCAAACGCCTGTCGACGCAACGCAGTTTGGCGGATGCGCTCGCCCATGAAAATGCGGCAGCTGCGGCTGCAGCCTCGCCAGATGCCTCGCCATCGGCATCGCCTGACCCTAAACGCGCCCGCCCCGCCGACCAAACAGGAGAGTCGTCACGCCCCTCGGAACCGCGCTTTCGGCTCCAACCTTTCCAGGTCGATGATCACGAAGCAACAAGCCCTCGACCTTCGAGAGGAAGCCGACATCACCCGGCGCAGCCACAATGTCATCGTCAAGCACTTCGACCAGTGCTCAGGCAGGTGAGACCTCCACGAGCCTTCTTGAGGCATTTAAGCGCGCCATTCTTGCCCCCATGTTACTCACTGGTGAGCTGGACATGTCGGCTGTCCGCCTCCCCCGCGCGCGGGGGAAGGCTGGCCCGGCACCCGTGCTCCTCACCTTTAAGTACATGGCGGACAAGCTGGCGTTCCTTAAATGCCGCAAGAAGCTCTCGGAGACTCGCTTCACGCTGGACGACGACTTGACCCTGGCCCAGCAACAGCGGCGACGCGAGCTATGGCCGACCTACCTTCAGCTCCGGCAGAGCGCAAGGGGGAAGCCGGTATACTGGAGGGGGGCGGTCATCCACGTTGACCACATGTACAAGCCCTGGCAGCCCCCTCCTGCCACCTCAGACTAGGAATATATATACCAGTAGTGTAGATTAGTAAGGCTTAGCCTAGCATGTGGCCCACGCGCATGTGCGCCCATAATGGCCCCCATGGTGTCCAAAAACCAAATGTCCTCATTTGAGGACATAGTCCTCGTTTGAGACGGGGGGGGTCAGGGGGGCGGTTTTGGCGCCAAAGTTGGTCCTGAGGATCCCTGGTGGGTTTTGGCGCGAAACTGGGATAGGTACTGAGCGCGCCAAGCCCCCGGGGTCGACAGGGGCCGACCGTACCTGGAAAATATGAGGCGAGGAAAAGTACCTACTACAGCAAGAACGCTGCAATGTAATCGAGTATTTTGTCGAGTGACGGCTATGGGGTCGTTCCAGTTCTGAGGCTTGCCTGAACGTTATAGGCCATTATTTTGCCCCGAATGAAGACAGAACTTTAGATCATCATCTAGTCATTTCGAAGATGCTGCTTTTGACGTGCAGTTGCTTTGTATATGTCGAAAATATTGTTCATGAACGGATTTTGGCATCGTTGAAGAAAATCTGGAAGCTACGTAGATGGCATGATAGGTCAGTATGCAGTTCGGTTTTACAATTTCTTTTTCCGCCCAGTAGCTGCGGATATCGCGAGTATGGGTTATGGTACGCTTCTGGGTTAATGGGCGACCCGGGCAACAGAGGGACCTGGGCAGTTAGATGGGTCAAAGAGTCTCCATTTTTTCGTCGTGATATCGCAGTCACGCCTGGCGAAAACCACGGCGAGCGCGAGCCATATTTTACTTTTGCCGCAAGGCTGGGTGCTTCCCGGGCGTCACCGTCCTTTAATATATATTTCTTGAGCTGTCCCGCGCAGCTGGCGGCCTGGGCGCACGTCAAGAACAAGGTTCCGGATGTCATCCGCAACCGCATCGTTCTAAACAAGCGTGTCAAGAGTATCGTAGCTTATTACTCCCGCAGACTTAATGATTCCGGTTCTTTTCAATGCCCAACGTCGTGGTTGTGATTACGCCTATGTCCGGGGAACTTAAAGGAAGTTTGCTGGGTAATGCTTTCTTTTCCCGTGGTGTCACTGAAAAGGTAAACGGCCTTGCGTCGTCAAAACAGCAGCAAGTAGAAGTCACTGCATGTGCTTAGTTGCAATGTGGTAGTTTGATTTAACACATATACTGCCTTGTTGCTGAAAACTTTTTCAAGGCTTGCTGGGATGTTGCCCATATGTTTCTAACGCTTAACCTCATGTCCAAGTGAGCTAGACTGGCTTGGAAACTTGAGCTTGTCATGCTTACATTGTGCTTGTATTGCTATTTGTGCCTCTTTGCAGTATCTGCTTCATATATAATTGAAGGCTTCAGCATCATTGTCGAGCACCGTGGTGGCAGCCAAGCGTCCAATAACGATCATGGACCTAACCTTGGCAAGTATTTGCTTCTTATTTCATTCTTTGGACTGGGCTAGCTTTGAGCTAGCTTTACACCTGCTATTTGGCCTGCACCATGGTCCCTGGCTGCCAGTTACATTTTGGGCCCCCCCCCGGCAGGCTGCAGGGTCTAGGATAGCGAGGGTGTAACGTAGACATGTTGTGGGCACCTTGGGTGCATTGTCAGGACCAGCCATGACCTGGCCATGCCTTCTTTCTTGGCATATTGTTGACTTGAGTGCTATTTGGTCACTCGCGTAGCGACCCCCCTGCATTCATAAATCGTAAACCATTATACAATGAGCATATTTCATGGATGTTAAGCATTGCAACTCTTGAACATATCATAAATGAACATGGTTCCATGCCGTACCCATGGATGTGTTGAAATATGTGAGTTATTACAAATGGTATCCATGCTTAAAAATGTCCTCATATGAGGACATTTTCTTGGTGATTAGACAATGGATGTTGCCTTCAGAATTTAGCCACGCCATGCCTATAATGGGACTCCCATGGATGTTGCATTAAGAATTTAGCTGTTACGTCGCGTAACTTTTGTTGTTGTTACGGACGTAAATTAGGTCCCTTGTTGCCTCAGCCATTCCGGAGCAGTTCGCTGACTTTCCTAGGCTTACGTGTAGTAAGGACCTTAATTTTGGCCGGTCGGTACCGGGCCTTGTGACGTGGCAATTGTACAGTATGGTGGTTCGGTGCAGTCGCGCCGCGCTGCGTACTTTAGTAGTGGTCCTTTTATCCTGCGTGTGAACCTTGTGGACGTGCGTTGGTCCTGTGGGCGAGGGTCGATGTCGGCCCGAGCATACACGCCTGTCGGCGATCATTTATGCAGCAGTTGTCCTTCGTGAATGGCACGATCGGCGTGTGTTAAATGAATTAACACATATAGGCTTGGGTCACGGCAGTGTAGTATTGTTTCCTTCGTAGTACCCTGGTGGCTCACACCCAACAGTTTTGTCCTCAATTGAGGACAGTGCAATGCTGAAAATAACTCTCACTCACAAAAAAAATTAAATATGGGGCTTTGAACCATGATCATTTATGATGTGTTTGAGAGTTCCAATGCTTAATTAACATCATCCATACGTGCGCATTTCCTATTTAATTATGAATTGTTACGTGCAGGGGGGCCTGCATCGGCAACCAAGGAAAACCCTGCACTATAATGCACGAGAGAATGAGACACACAGACCATGCTTCCAAGGACCACAAGCGGTCACCAAACCCATAGGACACCTCCCTAACATGTGGCAGCCACCCCGGGGCTGCCCATGCTTGGCCACCCCACGGACAGCTATGACATATGGCCAGGAACCCGATACGAGCAACTGCACTTGGCAGAGCACAAGGAAAGCTAGCTAAGCCAAACTAGGGTAAGGACAGGTTTTCAGTGGCCGAGTAAGGTCCTAGGTCTTCGTAGGACGCTTAGGTGACACCATGGTGCTTTAGCACCCTAAGTAGAGCCATGCATGCAATATAAAGGGCTCATTATCGGTATCGCAAAGACGAAGAGGCTATCACAGCAGCAGAGTGCCAACATGACAAGGTCAACTCCTCTACCTAGCTCCCTCTAGAAAAAGGGTTATATGTCAGAAACCATATAGGCAAGATCCCAGAAAGCCTGGGAAAAACTTTCAGCAACAAGGCAGCAACAAGAAACTATCCACACGTACGCTTACCATAGCAAGCAAGGCATTGCTTCTAACGCCAGCGTTGGCCATGCAGATAACGATTACCTTTGCATTGACGGAACGGAAGGAAAAAACGGTGGCCAGCTAACACTCGCCTCTCCCCATTCAACAGCGGCATGAAAATGAAGGGGCTGGGCATAATACACAATCGAAATCATACAATGTAATCGAATAACAACCTACGACATGTGTTGTCGTAATTTATATGAAGAAACGGATGCGGATGATGTCCGGAGACGGCTTCTCGACGTGCTCCCAGCCGGCCAGATGCGCGGAAAGGCTCGAAAATTATAAAAGAAAGCAATGGTGGGGACGCGCGGGCAGCACCCAGCCTTGCGGCAAATGAAATCTATGGCTCGCGCCCACCGCCGTCGTCGCCAGGCGCAACGACGATCTGACGACATAAAAACTGGGTATATTGAACGCTTCCAACCGCCCAAAATACTTGTACCCAGAACTCGCCCTTGGACCCCAAAGCGTAACAAGACCCACCCTCACGGTATCCGTTGCTAATGTCAAGAAAAAAGCGCGCATCACAGAGCAGTATACCGGCTTGTCATGCAATCTACGTCGCCTCCCGTTTTTCTGCAAACTAGACAAATTCCGCTCATCAAAGAATTTTTTAGAGAATCAAAAGCGACTGCCCCCCAAAAACAGCTTGGGCGGAAGCTCTAGATGTCGATCTATAATTCTGTCTTGGTCCGGGGCAAAACGATCGCCTGTATAGTTCAGGCAAGCCTCGGACCTCCAGGGCTCGACCCCATAGCCGCAATTTGCGGGAACACACGCACGCATTGCAACGTTCCCACCAAAATAGGTACTTTTCTCCACCACATAATTTACAGGTACGGACGGGTCCTGTCGACCCCAGTACCGCGCCGCGCCGGGTACCGAGTCCATTTTCGCGGGAAAAGGGTCAGATGACCGTTGGGACCAAGGTTTCGCGCCAATACCTGCTGCTGAAGGTGCTGTCCTTATTGGGAGGATTTTGTCCTCAATTGAGGACATGTGAGTTTGGGGCACTGGTTTTATTCGGTATATGGCGTATTATAAGGGAATGCATTGAGAAGCAGCGTCGTCGCGTCCTAGGTCTTATAGCCAATATAGCTCCTCACTCCTAGGTAGGTGCCTCATCACTAGTTTAGGTAAGGTTAGGCGAGATGTTTGGGATAGAGTCGAGCCAGGACGTAACAATGGACTCGGAGGAATTTTAGGTAGAGAGCGAGACGACGATCCCCTGCAACATACGTCATTGAATCAACCCTTCCGCGTCCGGGAAAATGAAGACGACACCTACTTGACAGGTAATGGGCGGGTCGCCTGCAAGCTGGGGGGGTAGTGCTGCCCGATTCGGGACACGCCCTGCCTAGAAGATAGACCTGCTCGAAGCGGAAAATCCTTTTATAGATAGCTCCTTTCCCTCGTTTTGTTTTCCTGAGAAATGTTGCTTACTGTCGTAGATAGGTGATGGTTTCGGTTCGTCGTTAGGGAGACGATTAGCGTCTTGGTAGGTTCCACCTTTTCCTTCGTGCTGCTGTTCAATTAGACGGCCGCACCCGGCCCGCAGAAATTCACTGGGTCGCTGACTTTAAGACTACGAGCGCTGGACCATTGCCGCCCTCGTCATTTCGGTGATCCAGATAACCCAGCTAAGTCGACTCCTACCCCTTTCACTCCTATCGTGACTACTCAAGACCAACAAGGTGCGTTACCATGAGCCAGCGGCGATCTTTTACTGCTCCTTCCCATTCTTCTAGCGATAATAGTCTAGCTAAATATTACGTAGTGATTACGCCTCAATGGTCCTCCTTTCTTGGTCCGACGCTAGGAAGATAGTCCAGAACCGTGTATACAACGTAATTAGGTATAAGAAATTTATGACCTTCGAAGAAGCTCAGCAGTTCCTTATAGACCATAGCCAATCAGATTTAGGCCTGCACGTACGCCCTATTCCTCATGGTCGTCCTCCCGTAGAAGCTCTAGTCTTTGCTACTCCTCCTTCTTCTCCCCTTAAACGGGCTGCATCTTCATCTACCTCAGATACTCCTCTCACCTTGGAGTTTGGCTCCCTATATCCATTATAATGGATATATATATTAAAAATGGATATATATATTAAAAATTTTTAATATATATATTAAAAATATAATTACTTACAGCAGAGTGAAATCACTCAAACCAAAGCAAACGCCCAGCTATAAACCTATATACAGAGCCATGTCATGCAAAGCTCTATACTACGATAAGACCAATGGAAACGCCTAACGGGAGGAACCTAATAGCCCTGCTGCACCGCAAAATCAGCCCGCGTACGGCGGAGCATGATGTCAGCCATGGCCCGAGTCAGCGCCACCGACAAGCGCTGACGCCAATATGACGTCCAGGTCCGCGCCGACCATGGGGCCCGCTGGCCCTCCAGGTCCAGCCGGTCCTCCCGGAGCCGGCAACACTCCTTGAAGAAGGCGGAGGTCAGGGGCCCCATGGCACCAAACTCCTCCAGGACAAAGGGCACCACACGATGGTGCCCGACGTCGCCGTAGGCCAGGAGCTTGGCCCGCTCCGCCCGGTCCGCCGTGTAACCTGCCGTGAGGGAGGCCCCAGCCACGTGGCTATAAGAGCCAAGGGCCGCGCCACCGAAACGTCAATAAGCAGATGCCGGCCACCCCCCTCAAAGTCCAGCACCACGATGTCAGGCCGGTGGTTGGGGGAATAGAAGGCAGCGCCATCCGCATCCTCGGACCGGATGTTCGCGTGGGGAAAACCGACCGAATCATGGCGAGCACCACCGTCAGGAGGACAGTGTGCAAATACAAATACCAATTCTGATTCTGTTGGCCCCCCATGCAGGCAAGGTAGTGAGTCCCCGTGGGATCCAGCGGCTGCCCACAGCTACCACAAGGCCGCCCGGCCGGAACAAGAGGCTGCGGGGCAAATAGCTGGTGCCGGAGCGCCACCGAGTAGTGGCTGGGAGCCAAGGCGAATGGGGGGGCCATGGGAAGAGCACGAAGGTACGCCGAGCCCACACTCCGCAAGGAAAGCGAGAACAGCCACGCACGTCCCTGGGCGTTGAGGTCCGCGAAAAGAGCAATCCAATCAGCCGTGTGCAGAATACCCGCGTAGGTTTTCTGCTGTTTATCGATGACGCGAGCAGGGAATGCGGCGGGAGATTGAACGGAGGCGACCGAGGGAGTGCCGCGAGGGAGGTGGCGCTGTACCGCCTGAGCGGCACGGACGGGAGAACAGGCCTGCTGGATCTCAGCATAGGCCTCCTGGATGGCGGTGACGAAGGGCAAAGGGCTGCTGGGGTCCAGGAGGTCAGGCGCTGCCGTTGCCAAAAGGGGCAGGAGCCGGCAGCTTTCCGCCCACGACTGAGCGACGGAGCCCAAAAATGCTGCTGGTATTATAATGGATATATATATTAAAACCCGCATGGGCGGGTGTGGGCTCACCCGCGCCGCCCGCCTCGCCCCCGCCGCCTTCCTTGGCTCTGTTGCTCAGGCCTGGGCGGAGATCCGCCGGTTGGTCCCCAGCGCCGTCAGCGCCATTCCCGACTTGGTCACCCCATCCCCCTTTCCCTTTGTGCAGGCTGTGCAGGATTCTTACCTCGGGATCCAGCAGGCTTGCGACCTCGTCCGCCCCGCTCAGGCCGTCCACCGTCGCCTGCCCCGGGGCACGCCCGGCGTGTCCACTGTCGTCAGTCCTAGTGTCTTCCCTGCCTGCGTTCATGAAAAACAACAAAAGACCTACGCGGGTATACTACACTGTGCCGACTGGATGGGTCTGCATGCGAGCTTGAACGATCAGGGGAAGGCTTGGCTTCACTCCGTTTCCCTTGAGGGGAGCGTGGGGTCCGCATTCCTGCGCGCCCTCCCCATGAGCCCTTTGTTCACACTGGTTCCGGCCCTTTACGCCATCGCTCTCCGCCACCAGCTCTTTGCCCCGCAACCTCTCATCACGGCGGGTGCGTCCTGCGGCAGCTGCGGGCTTGCTCTGGATACTACTGGGACGCACTACATCGCGTGCATGGGTGGCCAGCAGAACCAGAACTGGTTCCTCTATCTCCATACCGCTCTCCTCCGGGTGGTGTGTGCCATGGTTCGGTCGGTCTTTCCCCACTCCACCATTAAGTGCGAGGACGCGGATGGGGCCGCCCTCTACTCACCCAACCACCGCCCCGACATTACCGTGCTTGACTACGACGGGCAGGGTTGCCACCTGCTCATCGATGTCTCCGTGGCTCGGCCGCTTTCCGGTCGCCACATCCTCCGGGCGGCTGTGGATGCCGGCGCTGCTGCCGCTGTGGCTGAGCGCGACAAGTTTGCCTCCTACGGCAATGTGGGGCCCCACCGGGTCATCCCCTTTGTCCTTGAGGAGTTCGGGGCCATGGGCCCCAAGACAGCGGAGTTTTTCCACGAGTGCTGCCAGCGCCGTGAAGACCGCCTCGACCTCGAGGGTCAGACCGCCCCGTGGTCGGCCCGCACGTGGTCCTCGTATTGGCGGCAGCGTCTGTCACTCGCCCTCACTCGCACCGTGGCTGATGTGTTATTCCGCCGCACCCGGGCCGACTTTGTCGCGACCCATGCGGTCTAGATTCCTTCCAGGCCTGCATGGTGGGCCGGCAGCGCTGTTGCTGCGTGTAGTTTTGTGATGTATAGTTAGTTGTACCTTGTGCCGCTGGCGTGATCCTTGGATGTCTGTGTCAGATTACTATTAATTTCTTCAGGGTTATTCTCCCAGTTCTCGGGTTTTTCCTTATGTTGCATGCCTATCTCACCTCCGTAATCTATCATTCTCAATGAATATATATTAAAAATATAATTACTTACAGCAGAGTGAAATCACTCAAACCAAAGCAAACGCCCAGCTATAAACCTATATACAGAGCCATGTCAAAGCTCTATACTACGATAAGACCAATGGAAACGCCTAACGGGAGGAACCTAATAGCCCTGCTGCACCGCAAAATCAGCCCGCGTACGGCGGAGCATGATGTCCGCCATGGCCCGAGTCAGCGCCACCGACAAGCGCTGACGCCAATATGACGTCCAGGTCCGCGCCGACCATGGGGCCCGCTGGCCCTCCAGGTCCAGCCGGTCCTCCCGGAGCCGGCAACACTCCTTGAAGAAGGCGGAGGTCAGGGGCCCCATGGCCCCAAACTCCTCCAGGACAAAGGGCACCACACGATGGTGCCCGACGTCGCCGTAGGCCAGGAGCTTGGCCCGCTCCGCCCGGTCCGCCGTGTAACCTGCCGTGAGGGAGGCCCCAGCCACGTGGCTAAGAGCCAAGGGCCGCGCCACCGAAACGTCAATAAGCAGATGCCGGCCACCCCCCTCAAAGTCCAGCACCACGATGTCAGGCCGGTGGTTGGGGGAATAGAAGGCAGCGCCATCCGCATCCTCGGACCGGATGTTCGCGTGGGGGAAAACCGACCGAATCATGGCGAGCACCACCGTCAGGAGGACAGTGTGCAAATACAAATACCAATTCTGATTCTGTTGGCCCCCCATGCAGGCAAGGTAGTGAGTCCCCGTGGGATCCAGCGGCTGCCCACAGGATAATGGATATATATACTGTTGTTAAAAAGGATTGATTTTAATTGTGTCCTTGCTTCAGACATTCAAGGTTTTTCCTTTTTCCTTGTTGCTTTCAGTTAGATTCCTATTCCTTTACTTAATTAAAGATGGATCCAGTGGGTGGAGATATGTCGCCTATACCTACCAATACTACTACTACGAATAATAATAATAATAATACTAACAACAATAACAACACTCGTGGTAACCGACGGGACTCACTTGAAACGGTGCACCATCTCACTCCTCAAGGTAATCTGCGTACCTCACCTCCTTCTCCTGTTACTGGTGGTCGCCGTCGTCCCTCAATTACCCCACCTACCTTTGAACAACGTGTCAGATTTCTAGTGATGAACCCTCTTTTGCTGTGAACCAGGCCCCTACCCCTCCTGCAACCTTGGCTCAACCCTCCAGCAGGTCCTCACTAACTAATGTCAATGCTTCTAGACCTCCTTCCCACCCTGTGCCTTCCATGCCTGCTTTTAACACGGGTCGTACCTCTGCCCCTGTCGGCCCTTCTGGGCGCCCTAGTGCAGTTCCCTTTTACCCACCTGCTTCCTGGTCCTACCCTGATACGGCCTATGAGGCTGCCCAGGTCCCTACCCGTGTGGCTGATTTAGAAGTTAAGGGGAGGGGATATGCCTAAAGGGCACTTTTCTGGAAACCATACCTATGCATGTGCTAAAAATCCAATTATGGTTGGGAACCATAAATGTGATAAAAAAAAAATTTTCCAGCCACTTGGGGGTGGTACTAGCCCCCACCATACACCGGTTACGCGCTAAAAATAGAAAAAGACGCTACTTTAGTCACATTTTTCCTAGGACAATGGGCAAACATATTGGGACCAAATCATATATTCCCGCATAGTTCCCCCACTTTTGAGAAAGCCTGCCTAATTTTGAGCACAAAATAATGATGTTTAGACACATTGATGGATTTTCCCGCAAAAAGGGTCCTTTTTTAAACAAAAAAAAATAAAACAAATCATAAACACATGCAATAGTGCCAAATCATATATTCCCAAATACTAGAGAGGGGGGGACATGCAGCCCCCAATTTTCAGGTCATTCTGACAAGCGCAGCCCTATTTGATGGATATTCCTAGATTGCCACGTGGCAGCGCCAGACACTAGGAAAAAGCTCATTCATCATCACTAAAGGCCTCCCCAGGGTCGCAGTCCTGGCAGTACCACTCCCCCTTTGGCACACTTTCGAGGGTGAGACCGGTGCACAGCATGTGGGCCCCCTGCACACAATCGGTGCCACCACAGATGAGGAAGGGGTTGTGAGTTGTGTGTGTGGGGCCACCGCAGAACATGCACAGTCTAGCATCAACATCCATGTCATCCCCATCCTCATCCCCTGCCCCCCCTCCTCATAGTGCACCCCCTTGCTGTATGTGCACCGGTCCTGCTTGCCCTCCTTCCAGTGCCTTTTCTTCTTCTCTAACTTCCTTTTCATCTTGCGCCGCTTCCAGTCATGCTGCCCCTTGAGCTGCTGCTGCCACTCCCTCTTGGTGATGATGGTCCCCAGCTGCGCCTCGACAGCGGGGGTCACTGTCACACCCAGTTCCTCTGCATCCTCTAGCCACCACTGTTCACCGTGCTGCACGTGCAGTATGCCCACCGCGCATGCACCTGGGTACAGCCCTGCCCCAAAACCGCCCTTCCCACCGGGGACAGCCCTGATCTGCTGGGAGTGCAGGAACTCATTCCTGTTGCTGCTGGCATCGTGGGTGCAGGCCTCTAGAATCTCCATCGTGGTGTACTTGGCCCAGACAGCCTTGACCAGCCCCAGCACATCCACCGTCACCCCCTGCGGCGTGCTCGCAGCGACGGGCAGCCACGTGGTCCCACCCCACCCGGGCGTTGTGTCCCCCACCACAGAGCCACACCACTGCTGCTCAACATGCGGCTGGCTTGGATCCGCTTGCCGCACATAGTTAGGCCACTGCTCACACTCGTCGTGCTTGTTAAAGTAGTGCAGCAGTGCGTTGCCTAGTGCCCCCTTGAGGTGGACTGCCCCCATGTGCCCGTTGGCATGGATGCACGTGCGGAAGGAATAACACATGGAGTTCACTGTGGGGTCATCTAGCACCCCCCTGAGCTTGCCCAGGTGCTCCTTCTTGAGCTTAGTCAGTGCATTGTACAAACACCCCCCAAGTGATTGATGTCTTCCTTCTTCTCGGGGATGAGGCCTGCCTCTGCGAGGAACTCGTCCTCTTTGACCCGTGCAAACCAGGTGGTGTCACCATCGCTAACCACCTCAGCAGCGTACAAGCGTTGTGCCATTGGCTTTGGCAGCACCTCCTTCTCCCCTCCTGCCCCCTCCTCCCCTGCTGCCCCCTCCTCCCCTGCTGCCCCCTCCTCCCTGTGCACCACCTGCCCCGTGCTGATGCCTGCAACCGTGGATGCCAGGTCACGCAGCAAGAAGACAGCCCCCTCCCCTTCCATGCTTCTACTGCTGCCTGTGTGGTTGAGATAGCACACATGGGGCCCGGGCTCCTTGCCTGCCTTGCTGGCCACCTCGCAGACCTGACACCACTTGCCAGAGACATGGTGGCCCACACACAGCCCAGTGCCATCGTGAATTACCGACTGCTGGCCAAAGGGGGATGCAAAACCCCGGTTGGGCCATGACCCATCCAGCGTCAGGCGGCAGCCCTGCCTCCCCTCCCCATCTACATCAAAGCGCTTGTGCTCCTGCTCCCATGCCCGCACCGTCTCCCTATTCTCCATTAGCTGATCATGCAGGTGCTCCTTGACAATAGACGTGGCAGCTGCGACATCCTTGCGCCACGTGCTATGCCCAGTGGTGCACCTCAGCCCTAGGAGCGTGGCTAGCCGCACAAGCACGGGCTGGCTGATACCAAACAACACCCCAGCCACTGCCATGAGGCTGTTGAGCATGTTGCGATCCACACCCGGCCTCAGGTCAGAATTAGGGGAGAGGATGTCTTTGGTACACCACCATGGCCCGCCATCTACCCCCGTGCAGCTGCTATTAGTGCACCAAAGCACTACAGAAGATGGGCTGCCACGATCAGCAGTCGCGTGCAGCTCTGGTTCTCCTATCTTGACAGTGCACAGCTTGCAAGAGGGGCATGCCATGGCACCAAGAATGGCCTCAAGGTTGTGGGCATCCACCAGCAAACGAGGCATCTCAAACGGCTGGCCGCGAGCAGGGGCAGGCACAGTTTGATGCGAGGTGTGTACCTTGGCGTGATGGCCTCGCCCGTCCACCTTCTTGGGCGATGGACCATACAACTCCGGTGCCTTTCTTTTGCGCCCACTGCTCGACGGCGTTACTGGCGCACCACCCTCGCTGCCAGGGGTCGATCCAGTTGCTGGTGTTGCTGGGCTGACGCTTGTAATTGATGCCTTGCGCGTCTTTTTATTCGACTGTGTGCGCCGCCGACCTGGCCCTTTCTCTTTCGTCGAGCCGCGAGGGCGCCCCCTGCCCCTGCGTTGCGGCGTTGCTGCTGCCTCAAAATCGGTGCCTAACCACGCAGCGGATGTCTCCTTAAGTCGCCGTGACCGCTGCGACCCTGATCGTTTGCCGGGATTCGGCATTTCTCCTTTTTGCGGGCTATACTATACTGCACGAAAAA
This sequence comes from Mesostigma viride, assembly GCA_009746045.1. Lineage (NCBI taxonomy): Eukaryota > Viridiplantae > Streptophyta > Mesostigmatophyceae > Mesostigmatales > Mesostigmataceae > Mesostigma > Mesostigma viride. Next base: position 616,287 of record RPFO01000392.1, on the reverse strand, counting down.
AACCAGTTATCTGTCGGACGTGGGTATGAAGCCCACGTACGCGGAATCTGGAAAACGAGCGCGAATCATGGTGTAAATTTCTTCGGGCAGCTCTTTGGCACTCCCGTCTGGCTCGCACCACCCAAGTTTCGCAGCAAACCAGCGATATGCTGCGTTTCTAAACTTATTATTCGAGTCCGTGACCTCCTTGGGAGGGGTGTGTTTTCTGCCGGCCGAGCCGAGAATAATTAGCTGTTCCCGCGACATGATTTGTTCAACATCAAAAGTAGCATACCCATTTTCATTTTTCCAAGCTACAATGGCCTGAATAGCCGCGTCTTCTAGAGCCTGATCGTCAATCACCGCCGCCATCGCACCTTCGTCTTGCCCAATTTTTCCGTGCACGTGAAATTTTAGGTTCGGTTCCGGCGCGAATTTTTTGGCGCCAAAAAATTCGGGCATGTCCCGTCCCCTTAATAGTGATTTCAGCACCATGCCTCTAGATGATAGAAATTATGATCATTTTGCCTACTCCTCTCTTCGTGAGCAATATACTGTTCCCTTCTCCTATGGGCACCAGCCTGAAACGGTGGCCCCTTCTAGACCCCTACCCAAAACCTTTCCTCTTCCTTCCTTCTATCCCGCTTATGTAGCAGTGGAAGATAGTGGTCCTATGGGAAAAACTGACTCTTATAATCCCCCTAAGCCCCCTGCTCTTCCCCTCTTTGCTAACCTTCCCAAGCTGGATGTCAAGTCTACCCCTCAACAGTTTTTCACTTTTATTATGTTGCTTACCCAGAACACAGAGTCGTGGCAGAATCATAATAGATGGCGTCTCTCTGATGCTGTACTAGTCCCTCACTATCTTACTACCTGCATTACTCCTGAGCTTGCTAACCTCATCCAGTGTGAGTCTTTGGCCTCTCATGCCTACCCTAACTCAGTAGCATAATTGTTTAATTGCGTTTAGAGAACCATTTAGTCCCTCCTGATGCAGATTGGCAGGATAGATTAGCCTTTGGTACCTTGCAGCAGGGCACTAAATCATTTAAGGAGTATATGAAAGAGTTTGATGCCCAGATGGTACGAATTAGGGATCTGTCGGGCGCAGAAGTACGTGCTCGCTTCCTCCAAGGCCTCAGTAGACCCTTATTACGTGAAGTCAAGCGCCAGTTCTCTGCCTACCGTTTTACTGATCTGCCCCTCAAGCATGTACGCCAGCATCTCTTACGAGTAGCAGATTTCTTCACCACTCCTTCTCTCCCTACCCGTTCCCGTATTAATAATATTATCCTTACCCCTGAGGAGGAGAACTCCTATGTAGAAGAATTAGATATCTGCGTTACTGACCTTTCAGCTCTTGATGTCTCTCATATCACATGCTATCATTGTAAGGAAGTAGGTCATCTTAAACGTGAGTGCCCCAAGTTCCTTTCGGGTGCTCCCCCTCATCCCGACGCTCGCCCTCCTCGTACCCCTCAGCGTGCTCCTATTCGTCCCACTCCAGGACGCATTCCCTCAGCTACCCCTAGTAGGCTGAATGCTGTGCAGACAGGACCCCAGGGTTCCCCTATGATAATCAGGCTCCCGCACCCTCTTCGATCCCTCGTGACCCTCCAGCAGTGGCTTTTTCGCCAGGGTCTTCTTCGGGGTTAGTTCCTATGGATTTGGGGGGGAGGGGGAACAGTAGGCCTGTCAGCCGGGGGTAACCTGGACAGGTCCTTAGATAGTACCCCAGATAAAATTTTTGCCTGCCTGTTTTTATAACCTCTGTAGGAGCTGAATCATCCCTACCACTACGTGTCGTCCTCTTATGTTTTGAATGGTGGCTTAACCGTTCCCCATACTGTTGTAGACCCTTCTTGCATGCTGATGAACTTTTGAATGTCTCTGTGTTGGTAGATAGCGGTGCGGCTAGCTCCTTTGTGAGCGAGGCCCTAGTTAGGCGTTTAGGACTAGTCCCTATCCCTCACACCAAACCTGTCACTGTTCATTATGCTGACGGTCGCACCAGTCATTCCCCGGGTACGGTGTCCCTTCCCCTGGTCATACAAGGACGTACTGTCAACCTGACGGCCACTATAGGCCCTATCACTACCGCTGATGTATTACTAGGATTAGATTGGCACCAGGATAATAAGATTACTATTAATTATGATACTATGGTTATTTGGTTTCCAGATAGCTCTTACTGGGTACCGGAACGTCATTATAGATTAGAAAATTTATCCTTGGTAGATATTACTCCTCCTACACCTGTTGATCCTCCTGTGAGACCTATACCTGAAGTATTAATGTCCAATGATGATTGCGATCTGAATTAAAGGAATATGGATATTTATTATGTATGTTCCTTCAGTTAGAAGTACAGGAGATACCCATCACTAATAACAGTGTGGATATAGATGTAAATACAGTGGATACAATAGGAGTGGGATTTACTGAAAATGAAATAGTAAGATACATGGCTGTGATAGATTCCTCAAAGTTTTTGAAGAAAAGACTCCTTCTTATCCTCCTCCTCGTTCTGTTTTACACCGTGTAGTTATCAAGGACGGTGCAGTTCCTACGCACTCTCCGATGTATAGAATGGGCCCTACCGAGTTAAAGGAACTAAAACAGATTTTAGTGTCACTATTAGAAGCAGGATTGATAGAGCCTAGTAACTCCCCCTACTCAGCTGGTGTCCTGTTAGTTCCTAAGCCAAATGGCAAGTTTCGCCTAGTTACTGATTATAGGAAGTTAAATGATATTACTGTGAAGTCTAAATACCCTCTACCTCGTATTGATGATATATTTAATAAGGTTAAAGGTTCCACTTGTTTCACGGTACTGGATTGTGCGGATGGTTTTTGGCAACTGCGTATAGCCCTGAGGATTGCCATAAAACCGCCTTTGCTACCCCTTTTGGTCATTACCAGTTTAGAGTAGCGGCCATGGGACTCTGTAACTCTCCTGCCTCTTTTCAAATGTTAATGAATGAAGTGCTTAGACCTGTTATGGGTAATTCTCACCTTCCTCAAGTGTCATCTGATTTAAAGGATCCTTCCTTCTCCTCTGTTTCTTTATCTGAGCATGACCGTTCTTGTGCTCAAGCTTACTTAGATGATATCCTTATTTACTCTCCTGATTTTGAAACGCACCTACGTGATTTAAAGAAAGTATTAGAGATAATGGCTGAAAATTCCTTGTGGGCTCGCCGTGCTAAAGTTGTTCTGGTAGGAGTGTACCATTTTTAGGACATGTTTTGTCAGATGCCGGGGTCGCTACCGACCCGGATAAAACTAAGTCAATTCAGGAATGGCCTACCCCTACCGACGTTAAAGGTGTACGTAGTTTTCTAGGGATTGCCTCTTACTATAGGCGTTTTATCCCGCGTTTCGCAACTATAGCAGCCCCTATTAATCATTTATTAAAGAAGGATATCCCCTTTGTCTGGAGTAGTGAATGTCAGTCGGCTTTTCAGTGTCTAAAATCCCTACTCCTCTCCCTCCCGTACTCATCCTACCGGATACTACTAAACCCTTTGTGGTAGCTACAGACGCTAGTAAGGTAGCTATAGGGGGCGTCCTTCTCCAGGATCAGGGTCAGGGCTTACAGCCAATTGAGTATATCTCTAGGACAATGCTCCCTGCGGAGCGTAACTATCCCGTACACCAGCAGGAACTCTTAGCGGTGGTGTATTGTTGCCACGCGTGGCAGCACTTTCTTAAAGGTGCTCAATTTGATGTCTGCCTGAATGAACCCTGTGAGATAGATCCTTATAGATTAGTTATCCAAACGGATCACCGTCCCCTTACCCATCTTCTCTCCCAACCCAACCTTACCCCTCGTCAAGCGCGCTGGATGGAGTTTTTAGCACAGTTTTCCCCTTTTAAACTTCAGTATGTTCAGGGTGTAGATAACATAGTACCAGATGCACTCTCCCGTCGCGCAGATTACTCCTTTTTCGAGGACCTGGATGTTCTCAATACTACTCTAGTTCCTACTACTATGGGTGTAACCCCTTATGGTGAACTACCTGATGATGAATCCTATGCCTATCTCTTTCATACTGCTGTTCGCATGCCTGATCTCCTTTCTCACGTAGGACTCTCTCTCCCGTGTGAGGCCCTTCCTGTGGTCTCGGTGGGGGGGAGGGGAAAAATAAAATTTCCATACCGCTTAGCCATATAGCGACTAGGTCAGGAAAGTCTTATGATAACATAGTCCCTCTAGGACCTCCCCTTCTCTTTGGCAAGGCGGTAGGAGACCTCTTTAAACCTGTTCTGGATACCTCTGTAGCGATGCCTACCTCTGATCTTGAACGCCTTATTAGTAGATTTACGGCCACTGAGCCGGAAGCTTTAGCTGCCATTGCAGCCCTTCCCCAACAATTAGGCAAGCACCCTTGTAAATTTGTAGGTGGGTTTTTATATGTGCAAATAGCAGATTCTCCCCCTCAATGGCGCCTGTATGTCCCTCCTATCTGTCGCTCCTCCTTGCTCTTTGAGTTGCATGACTTAGCTGCTCATCAGGGTGGTAAACGGGTACGGGACCTAGTAGCCCGCTCTTACTACTGGAGGTGTTCCCCTGGCTTCCGGGCGAGGGCGAGGCAGATATAGATGACAACCCCTGTGACCTCCTACGGGCGGTCGAGTTCATGGAGATCGCGGACCAGACAGCGGGAGTAGCATTTGGCGACCCTTCCCCTACGGACGCACCAGTCGAGGCACAGTACACGCCAGAGTATTCGGCCTCCCCTGCAGCGTCCTCCTCCTCAGTGTCGGCTCCTTCCCCTGTCCCGTCTTCACCACGGTCGACCCGGCGCGCGTCGGTGGAGCCTACCCTTTGGGCTCGGATCGTGAGCCTGATCCTCTCTCGGCGACTGTTTCTGCGATGCAGGCACAGATCCAGTCCCTGACCGCGGCTTTCGGGGCCTTCATGGCGGCCCAGGCGCATGCTCCAGCCACGCCAGGTGGGGTGTCTGTTGTATCTGTGCCCCCTTCCCCTTCGGTTGCCTCGGCGCCTACGGTTTCGCCCGCGCTGTGCGAGCCCTCGGTAGCTGCGGTTTCTTCTGTTGCTGCGGCTCCTACGCCTCCGGCTGTCTCTGCGCCTGCTACCGACGTACCTGCGCCTCTGCGCGAGTCTTCCGCCCCAGCGGCCGCGCCCGCCGTCGTCGCTTCCGGGCCCCCACAGCGCCAGCGCCGCCATCGCGGGGTTTCTTTAGCGACCCGGGCGGTCTTCCCAGGCTTTGGGAGGGTGGTCCTCCGCAGAGGATTCCGGTGCCCGACTGGAGCTTGGATGGTAACCAGTCGTATGCCGGATTGCCTGTCCCTACGGGCCCTGTTTTCAACATGTGGCCTGGGGTGCGCCGCCACCGGAGACCGGAGCGCCAGCTGCGGTGGCGGGTCCGTCGCGACCCCCTCCGGCAGCAGGTCCGACGCGACCTCCTGTTGTACCGGCGCCGTCTGCGTCTGTGCCGGTTCCTACCCCTGCTTCGGCCCCTGTCCCTTCGGCCCCGCGGTCTTTGGCTGCGGTTGTTCGGGCCAGCGGCTCTGATCCCGCGCCACCCGCGCTGCTGATTCCCTCCGGGAGTTGTCCGAGGGCGATCGGGATCGGGCCCCTTCTGTGGTGCATGCGACGCCGGAGTCGCGCGACACGCCTGTCCTTGGGTACGGTATGTCTGCGCACGCCTGCCGACAGTGTGACCTGCCGCGCGCCTCCGCCGAGCTTGCCATTTCGCCCATGTCCCTCGGGTTTCCCAGGTGTGTCGGGCGCCGCGGGACCGTGGCCTACCCATTGAGACTGATCGGCCTCCTTTCGATATGGTTATTTAGCTGATCCTGTGTTCCAGGGCGAGATCCTGGTTCGGCGCGTTCTGTATCGCTGGGCTAGGCGTCACAATGACTTGGACACCTACGGTGGGTTCCAGTGGGCTTACCCTCCGCCTCTGGGCATTATGGCCTCAGATGCCCTTACGGTAGAGTTTCCTGCGGTGCCGGGTGCTACGTACAGCACGGTTCTCCAGCCCATCCTAGAGTGGGATGCCCGTCGTCCAGCGCCCATCCCGGGCCAGGGTCTGGACTCCCGTGGCCATCCTCCTCCTCGGGCTAGCGACTACCTCGAGACGTTCGGGTCGCGACAGTGTGCCCGTCGGTGGCGCTTCCGTGAGGTTCGGCACATCCGGATGTGGCCGTCTGACGTGGAGCCCCTGGTAGATCTGTTCTTCCCGACGGGTTTGCGCTCTCGGATCCGGTACCATCGCCTACTCCTGCGGGCTCTCTGCTTGATCGCGGTAGAGCCTTTCCTACGCCTCTTTGCCTGTGGTTTCCTGGACTGGGCCCGTGGCCAGGTCGTTCTTACGCAGCATAGGTATTACTGGGCCTTTCTGGGTCTTTTTCCTGATGGCGTGTGGGCCGATGTTTTCCTCACTGTAGATAGGCATGACAATGCCGATGATGTGGCCCACTACCAGGCGTATCTGGATGTTCTGCTGGCCTCGCGTGGCACTTACCAGACTGATGGCAACTAGATAGAGGGCCTTAGGCCCGACCTGAGGGTGTTGTCCCTCCGGTATATAGAGTCGCCCTCATATTCTGGCCAGTTGATTGGTCGTTCTTGGTCCTTGGTACTGATTTGTTTACTCTGTGTGTCCTGCCCAGTGCCGTTCCCCCCCGGCAAGGACTCTGTTCCAGGCAGTTAGGGGAACCTACCACCAGGCTTGGTGCTGGTTAACCCTACACCTCCCGGCGTGGTGGTGGAGACCGAGTTAAGGGGACGTGGCGCGCCGAATATTTTCCGCGCCAAAAAATTCGCGGTACCGTCCGTACGGTGTATAATGTGTGCCCGGACCGCTCAACCCTCGCGGAAGTGGCCATGGCGGCATGCCTTTATGCAATATTAATCGATATGGCACGTAAACAGCTAGAAAAAATGCTTGAATTTCGCAGAAGATTAGTTGATGACCTCATTTCGAGGCGGAAAGTTGACGGTTTGCAATATCGCTAATTTCTCGAACGGCTACGGGCGCGGGGGTCCAGGACATAATTTCTCTTGCGGATCATGAAATTTAATGCAGGTTTACGGCAGCTATTGTGAGGCAACGTAGGCTCTAAAGAGCGATTATGATGCTAACTTAATGGTGTTGTCGAGTTTGTGCCGAAGCTTCCCGGTTTCTTTTACATTTCCGGCATTCAAGGTAAGAACCTACGCAGGCCTGCGCATGTCGCCTTCGACGTATTCACGGAAGGCGCACCTTCCTTGTTCGCCTGATCAATGGATGATGTCTTTTATTGTTCGAGCTTGCGTGCCAGTTTATGCATGAAACATTTCCACGCAGGCAGGTGCATTAACGTCGGCCTTTCGCCTTTTTTTCGGGCAGTTTCCCTGCAGGAAGCGCTCCATTTCTTTCGGTTGCATCGTCAGATTCCTAGCTATTTCGTACAATTTCGTGTAGTTTGTGGCTGGCATGCTAAATGCGCCGAGGTCAAGTTGTTGGTAATGTGTTGACATTTGTTTTCCATAATCCTTTGGACGTGAGCTTGCTCAGACGCTTTGTTATGTGCAGGATCTGACACGCCTGTTTTAGAACGACATCCGGCATGTGCCTAGAGGCTAACAAGCTGGCATCAGCTTCTTAGCAAATTGCCCTATTGGAAAGGAAGGTGAGAGTGGTTCTTTTGCTGGCCATACTGCATGAGTGGCATTGCATTAGATAGGTGTTTCCATTGCTTTCCTTGAGCTATAACCATTAAGACTTCCCTGCTATGTGTGCAGCAAGGCAAGCTGGATAGGATGTGAATGCTTGGCAGACAACATGTATGATTTGCTGCCAAGTTTGCAGGCTGCAGTTGCCTCTATTGCTTGGGCAGTCTTTCTAAGGTTTTTACACGTATACTTGCTGAGTTCTTGGCATAAATTTACATGGTAACCTTGGGCTGAGCTTAGTGTATGCTCTCTTGGTGCGTGTATGCCTAGCGATGGTGTTGCTATGCGCACGCTGGCAAGGCTGGCCATGCTGAGGGCAGGGGAGGGCAGATGAGGTGCCTAGCCTTTTCTTATGTTGTGTGATCGAGTTGGGCATGTTTTTTGGCCTCTTGGATGGAAAACATGATGTCTAGGTGGCCTTATACACAGAAAAACCTCATTTAGCGTATGTTCAGGTTTTAGCACACAAAACCTTATAACTTGAGTTAGACTTGTCGGAATGACCTGGGACTTGGACCACTGCCGTCCCCCTGTTAGCCGGATTTTCGCTTGATTTTGTGGCCTTATCTGAAGTGTTTATGATATGTTTATTCCCAATGTCCGGTAAAAAAAGACCTGTTTTGCGGGAAAATTAATAACTGTTCAAGGTTTTGCCATTTCCATGATGTAAATAGCTCAGCAAGCTACACACTCAGGGAACTACAAATGGTTGATTTTTGGTTGCCAACAAATGTGTGCATTGGCTGGGGCATACCCAGCCCTAATTAGCGTCTTTTTCTATTTATAGCGCAATATTGGCGTATACTTGGGGGTAGTACCCCCAACAATTAGTGCATGGACAACTCACAAGAGATGTTATTTAGTGCCCGCAATCATATTTCAGCATTGTGCAAATGAATTTCAAGTGTTATTACCATAGTTCAATTTTTAAGGGTTTTGGGGTGCCACCTCCCCTTAATACGTTGGTGCTTTGTATCTTGGATGGCCTGTCGATTGTGTTGGTGTGTGCTGGGTGCATTAGGTTTTTCCTACCCCTTGGTTTCCTCCCTGTGCGTAGGGAGAGGGCTCCCTACCTTTGTGGGGGGGGAGGTGTTACGTCGCGTAACTTTTGTTGTTGTTACGGACGTAAATTAGGTCCCTTGTTGCCTCAGCCATTCCGGAGCAGTTCGCTGACTTTCCTAGGCTTACGTGTAGTAAGGACCTTTTGGCCGGTCGGTACCGGGCCTTGTGACGTGGCAATTGTACAGTATGGTGGTTCGGTGCAGTCGCGCCGCGCTGCGTACTTTAGTAGTGGTCCTTTTATCCTGCGTGTGAACCTTGTGGACGTGCGTTGGTCCTGTGGGCGAGGGTCGATGTCGGCCCGAGCATACACGCCTGTCGGCGATCATTTATGCAGCAGTTGTCCTTCGTGAATGGCACTCGGCGTGTGTTAAATGAATTAACACATATAGGCTTGGGTCACGGCATGCAGTGTAGTATTGTTTCCTTCGTAGTACCCTGGTTTTATTCGGTATATGGCGTATTATAAGGGAATGCATTGAGAAGCAGCGTCGTCGCGTCCTAGGTCTTATAGCCAATATAGCTCCTCACTCCTAGGTAGGTGCCTCATCACTAGTTTAGGTAAGGTTAGGCGAGATGTTTGGGATAGAGTCGAGCCAGGACGTAACATTAGCCATGCTATATGTCATGCATGCAGAGAGATGCTCTCTGTCGAGAAGCCATGCCCTAGCTCTTGTATAGCCATGATGATCTTCCTCCCTCACAGGCATGCTCCCCCCTTACCCGGGCATAGCGTGATAGACCATGAGGGTGCAGGTGCCCTGGTGCACCTAGAGCAGGGGTAGCTTACATTCCCACCCTTGCATGAAGTAGCCTAGAATGTATTAAAAGCCATATCAGCCCCTTCTCAGGGCTATGTGCTACATCTACTCCCAACGGAGTGATGTTGATAATTAATTAATTAATTAATGGGAATTCAGTAAAAAGTTACGGCGTACAGGCCACACAATGCCCGTCGGTCTTTACAGTCATTACCGCGTTGCGATCGACGCCTGAAATTCGGCGTCGCAAGTTACGCAACTTAACGGTAGAATTAGGCTAGCATCCTACCCCCTCCTCCTGTCACGGACTTCCGGCTATACGGCATTCGACAGCTCTCGTCAAGCCCTATCTCCATCATCTGCAGCATGATCGAAGCCAACGAAAGTCCATCATTCGCCTGTTTTTCCATACCAGGAATCTTTTCATGATTTTTGTGAGAAAGGCGGGCCGGCTGCCGCAATGCAGGTGCCCAACTGAAGCCCCAACGGGTGCAACCAGCCAGCTGAGCCGCCACACAGTGCGTGAGTACCTGTCAGACCTGTAATGATACCACAAAAGTGCCGTACGTCCCGGGCCGTGTGCCGCGCCCTTCATGCTACAGCCTACCGTACCGCCGATGTACGTACCGCAGTCCGCAAGCTGCAAATCAGTAATTGGAATCGCAAGGTAGTCAATTCGCGCAGATTCGCGCTCAGTTTTCAGGCGGGTACTGAAGTCCGTCTGCGCGCCAGCCGCCGGCAGGGGAGCTTGCGTATTTTGCCGCCTAAAGCCACGTAGCGGGTCCGGACTCCGGACCTGGCAAAAAGTGGCCTCCTGCGCGGCCAAAAATGGCCTGACACCTATGTACAAATTGAGTCATCATTACAGGCATTCACGCCTTAAGTTGGGTTCGAAGTTTTTGAGGGGTCAAGTCAACTTAAGCCAAGTGGGCCCAGGTCATAGAGGACAACCAGCCCCCCCTTGCAGTGGGGAAGCGCCCGCATGTGCAATCCCGTGGGAGGCACGCCAGATAGCTCCCCTAGGGCAGCGTGCGGCTGCCTAGATAGATGTTGTAGTTAGAATGCTGTTAGATAGATGTAGTATGTATGTAGCCGATGTAGATAGATTAGACCGGTAGGACCGACCGACTGTTTGCACCCATCCATCCATCCATCGGGGTTAATGCTCCGTGACCGACTCCCCCGTCAACGGGAGCACGAGTCTAATAAATTAATTAACTAAGGCGTGAACCCAACTTAAGGCGTGAATGATTCTACTAAATTCTACTAAGTTTGAACTAAAGATACCAAAACATACACGGCAGGCTCGAGCTACCATGGTCCGGATTAGTCTCCCCATTTCTGGCCTGCGCTGGTTGTTACGTCGCGTAACAATTCGTTGTAGTTACGGACGTAAATTAGGTCTTTTGCCTCGGTTGTCCCTAGGTTTACGTTTAGGCTCCTACCGGGACATTATTGTCCTCGTAACAGTACTGTGGTACATTGGGTGCCGTTGGGCGCCGCGCCGCGTACTTTACTAGTGGTCCTTATCCTGTGGTAGAATGTAGTGGACCAGCGTGCATCAGTAGATGTAGTGGACCAGCGTGCATCTGTAGGCGAGGGCCATGTCGGCCCGAGCGTGTTGGACCGTTGGTGACCATTTATGCGTGTCCTACCCTTTGTGTGTGCACTCGGCGTGTGTTAAATGAATTAACACATATAGGCTTGGGTCACGGCAGTGTAGTTGTGTTTCCTTCCTCTATTCCTGGAGTAAACGGGTTTTGATAAATGGTTGTATGGCGTATTATAGTAACACTTACGTTAATGCATTGAGATCAGCTCCGTCACGTTCGTCTTTCGCCAGAGGGTTGAGTAGAGGAGGCCTGACCAGTTTAGGTAGTATCAGGCCCATTAGAGGTAGAGGTGGAGGTAGATATCCGCGGCGTAACAATGGTTCCGGAGGAACTTCAGTAGGTAGTGAACGAGACGACTATCCCTTGCCACATACACCTGTTCAAGACCCCTTCCGCGTCCAGGAACAAGAAGTCGACACTTCCTTGATAGGTAATGGGCGGGTCGCCTTCAAGCTAGGAGAGTAGTGCTGCCCGTTTCGGGACACGCTCTACCTAGAAGCTAGACCTGCTCGCAGCGGATAAATCCTTTCGTAGTTAGCCTGTCCTTCGCCTTGTTTTCCTGCTTACGGTTGTTTCCTGTCTTAGATAGGGGAGTATTACTGTTCGGAGACGATTAGCGTCGCAGTACCTACACCTTTTTCCTTGTGCTGCTGCTTTATTAGACGGCCGCACCCGCAGAGTTACGGGGCGCTGTGTTAGGACGAGCGCTGGAATATCCGGCCGCTGACTTAGGACGAGAGCTGGAAACTCCGCCCTCCTTCTTCTTTCGGTGATCCAGATCGTCCAGCTAAGTCGCCTACCCCTACCTCGTCTAGCTTGACATCACAAGACACGCCAGGTGAGTTATCATGAGTCAACGTCGTGTTTTTACTGCGCCTTCCCATTCATCTAGTGATAATAGTTTAGCTAAGTATTACGTAGTTATTACCCCTCAATGGTCAGCCATTTTCCTCTCTTGGTCAGATGCTAGGAAGATAGTGCAAAATCGTACATATAATGTAATTAGGTATAAGAAATTTGTTACCTTCGAGGAAGCTCAACAATTCCTTATAGACCATAGCGTATCAGATCTAGGCCTACACGTACGTTCTACTCCTCATGGTCGCCCTCCTGTAGAAGCTCTAGATTTTGCTACCCCTCCTTCGTCTCCCCCTAAGAGGGCTGCATCCTCATCTAGCTTAGATACTCCTCTCACCTTAGAATTCGGTTCCCTATCCATTACTGTTGTTAAAAAGGATTGATTTAAATTGTTTCCTTCTTTTAAGCCATTAAAATCTTTTCCTTTTCTTTCCTTGCCTTATATTAGGCCTTGTCCTTTATCCTTGTTGCTTTCAGTTAGATTTTTGATCATTTACTTAAACAAAAATGGATCCAGTGGGTGGTAACATGTCGCCTATACCTACCAATACTCCTACTATGAGTAATAATAATAATAATAATAACAACCATAACAACAATCGTGGTAACCGACGGGACTCACTTGAAACGGTGCACCATCTCACTCCTCAAGGTAACCTTCGTGCCTCACCTCCTTCTCCTCTTGCTGATGGTCGCCGTCGTCCCTCACTTACCCCTCCTACCTATGAACAACGTCAACGTATGCAAGTCAGATTTAGTGATGACCCTTCCCTTACCCTGAACCAGGCCCCTGCCCCTCCTGCAACCTTGGCTCAACCCTCCAGCAGGTCCTCACTAACTAACAATGTTTTTAGGCCTCCTTCCCACCCTGTGCCTTCCATGCCTGCTCTTAACACGGGTCGTGCCTCTGCCCCTGTCGGTCCTTCTGGGCGCCCTAGTGCAGTTCCCTTTTACCCACCTGCTTCCTGGTCCTACCCTGAGACGGCCTATGAGGCAGCCCAGGTCCCTACCCGTGTGGCTGATTTAGAAGTTAATAGTGATTTCAGCACCATGCCCTTAGATGACAGAAATTATGATCATTTTGCCTATTCCTCTCTTCGTGAGCAATATACTGTCCCCTTCTCTTATGGGCACCAGCCTGAAACGGTGGCCCCTTCTAGACCCCTACCCAAGACTTTTCCTCTTCCTTCCTTCTATCCCGCTTATGTAGCAGTGGAAGATAGTGGCCCTATGGGAAAAACTGACTCTTCTAATCCCCCTAAGCCCCCTGCTCTTCCCCTCTTTGCTAACCTTCCCAAGCTGGATGTCAAGTCTACCCCTCAACAGTTTTTCACCTTTATTATGTTGCTTACCCAGAACACAGAGTCGTGGCAGAATCATAATAGATGGCGTCTTTCTGATGCTGTATTAGTTCCTCACTATCTCACAACCTGTATTACTCCTGAGCTTGCTAACCTCATTCAGTGTGAGTCTTTGGCCTCTCATGCCTACCCTAACTCTGTAGCAGAATTGTTTAAGCGTTTAGAGAACCATTTAGTCCCTCCTGATTCAGATTGGCAGGATAGATTAGCCTTTGGTACCTTGCAGCAGGGTACTAAATCATTTAAGGAGTATATGAAAGAGTTTGATGCTCAGATGGTACGAATTAGGGATTTGTCGGGTGCAGAAGTACGTGCTCGCTTCCTCCAAGGCCTCAGTAGACCCTTATTACGTGAAGTCAAGCGCCAGTTCTCTGCCTACCGTTTTACTGATCTGCCCCTCAAGCATGTGCGCCAGCATCTCTTGCGTGTAGCAGATTTCTTCACCACCCCTTCTCTTCCTACCCGTTCCCGTATTAATAATATTATCCTTACCCCTGAGGAGGAGAACTCCTATGTAGAAGAATTAGATATCTGTGTTACTGACCTTTCAGCCCTTGATGTCTCTCATATCACATGCTATCATTGTAAGGAAGTAGGTCATCTTAAACGTGAGTGCCCCAAGTTCCTTTCGGGTGCTCCCCCTCATCCCGACGCTCGCCCTCCTCGTACCCCTCAGCGTGCTCCTATTCGTCCTACTTCAGGACGCATTCCTTCAGCTACCCCTAGTAGGCTGAATGCTGTGCAGACAGGATCCCCAGGGTTCCCCTATGATAATCAGGCTCCCGCACCCTCTTCGCTCCCTCGTGACCCTCCAGCAGTGGCTTTTTCGCCAGGGTCTTCTTCGGGGTTAGTTCCTATGGATTTGGGGGGGGAGGGGGAACAGTAGGCCTGTCAGCCGGGGGTAACCTGGACAGGTCCTTAGATAGTACCCCAGATAAAAATTTTTGCCTGCCTGTTTTTATAACCTCTGTAGGAGCTGAATCTTCCCTACCACTACGTGTGCGTCCTCTTATGTTCTTGAATGGTGGTTTAACCGTCCCTCACACTGTTGTAGACCCTTTCTTGCATGCTGATGAACTCTTGAATGTCTCTGTGTTGGTAGATAGCGGTGCGGCTAGCTCCTTTGTGAGCGAGCCCTAGTTAGGCGTTTAGGACTAGTCCCTACCCCTCACACCAAACCCGTTACTGTTCATTATGCTGATGGTCGCACCAGTCATTCCCCGGGTACGGTGTCCCTTCCCATGGTTATACAAGGACGTACTGTCAACCTGACGGCCACTATAGGCCCTATCACTACCGCTGATGTATTACTAGGATTAGATTGGCACCAGGATAATAAGATTACTATTAATTATGATACCATGGTCATTTGGTTTCCAGATAGCTCTTACTGGGTACCTGAACGTCATTATAGATTGGAAAATTTATCCTTGGTAGATATTACTCCTCCTACACCTGTTGATCCTCCTGTAAGACCTATACCTGAAGTATTAATGTCCAATGATGAGTTGCGTTCTGAACTAAAGGAATATGGATATTTATTATGTATGTTCCTTCAGTTAGAAGTACAGGAGATACCTATCACTAATAATAGTGTGGATATAGATATAAACACAGTGGATACAATAGGAGTGGGATTTACTGAAAATGAAATAGTAAGATACATGGCTGTGATAGATTCCTCAAAGGTTTTTGAAGAAAAGACTCCTTCTTATCCTCCTCCTCGTTCTGTTTTACACCGTGTAGTTATCAAGGACGGTGCAGTTCCTACGCACTCTCCGATGTATAGAATGGGCCCTACCGAGTTAAAGGAACTAAAACAGATTTTAGTGTCATTATTAGAAGCAGGATTGATAGAGCCTAGTAACTCCCCCTACTCAGCTGGTGTCCTGTTAGTTCCTAAGCCAAATGGCAAGTTTCGCCTAGTTACTGATTATAGGAAGTTGAATGATATTACTGTGAAGTCTAAATACCCTCTACCTCGTATTGATGATATATTTAATAAGGTTAAAGGTTCCACTTGTTTCACAGTACTGGATTGTGCGGATGGTTTTTGGCAGTTGCGGATAGCTCCTGAGGATTGCCATAAAACCGCCTTTGCTACCCCTTTTGGTCATTACCAGTTTAGAGTAGCGGCTATGGGACTCTGTAACTCGCCTGCCTCTTTTCAAATGTTAATGAATGAAGTGCTTAGACCTGTTATGGGAAATTCTCATCTTCCTCAGGTGTCCTCTGATCTAAAGGATCCTTCCTTCTCCTCTGTTTCTTTATCTGAGCATGACCGTTCTTGTGCTCAAGCTTACTTAGATGATATTCTTATTTACTCTCCTGATTTTGAAACGCACCTACGTGATTTAAAGAAAGTATTAGAAATAATGGCTGAAAATTCTTTGTGGGCGCGCCGTGCTAAAGTGCGTTCGGGTAGGAGTGTCCCATTTTTAGGGCACGTTCTGTCAGATGCCGGGGTCGCTACCGACCCGGATAAAACTAAGTCAATTCAGGAATGGCCTACTCCTACCGACGTTAAAGGTGTACGTAGTTTCCTAGGAATTGCTTCTTACTATAGGCGTTTTATCCCGCGTTTCGCAACTATAGCAGCCCCTATTAATCATTTATTAAAGAAGGATATCCCCTTTGTTTGGAGTAGTGAATGTCAGTCGGCTTTTCAGTGCCTAAAATCCCTACTCCTTTCCCCTCCTGTACTCATCCTACCGGATACTACTAAACCCTTTGTTGTGGCTACAGATGCTAGTAAAGTAGCTATAGGTGGTGTCCTTCTCCAGGATCAGGGTCAGGGCTTACAGCCAATTGAGTATATCTCTAGGACAATGCTCCCTGCGGAGCGTAACTATCCCGTACACCAGCAGGAACTCTTAGCTGTGGTGTATTGTTGCCACGCGTGGCAGCACTTCCTTAAAGGTGCTCAATTTGATGTCTGCCTGAATGAACCCTGTGAGCTAGATCCTTATAGGTTAGTTATCCAAACGGATCATCGTCCCCTTACCCATCTTCTCTCCCAACCCAACCTTACCCCTCGGCAAGCGCGCTGGATGGAATTTTTAGCACAGTTTTCCCCTTTTAAACTTCAGTATGTCAAGGGTGTAGATAACATAGTACCAGATGCACTCTCTCGTCGTGCAGACTATTCCTTCTTCGAGGACCTTGATGTTCTCAATACTACTCTAGTTCCTACTACTATGGGTGTAACCCCTTATGGTGAACTACCTGATGATGAATCCTATGCCTACCTCTTTCATACAGCTGTTCGCATGCCTGATCTCCTTTCTCACGTAGGACTCTCTCTCCCGTGTGAGGCCCTTCCCGTGGCCTCGGTGGGGGGGGAGGGGAAAAATAAAATTTCTATACCGCTTAGCCATATAGCGACTAGGTCAGGAAAGTCTTATGAAAACGTAGTCCCTCTAGGACCTCCCCTTCTCTTTGGCAAGGCGGTAGGAGATCTCTTTAAACCTGTTCTGGATACTTCTGTAGCGATGCCTACCTCTGATCTTGAACGCCTTATTAGTAGATTTACGGCCACTGAGCCGGAAGCATTAGCTGCCATTGCTGCACATCCCCAACAATTAGGCAAGCACCCTTGTAAATTTGTAGGTGGGTTTTTATATGTGCAGATAGCAGATTCTCCCCCTCAATGGCGCCTGTATGTCCCTCCTATCTGTCGCTCCTCCTTGCTCTTTGAGTTGCATGACTTAGCTGCTCATCAGGGTGGTAAACGGGTACGGGACCTAGTAGCCCGCTCTTATTACTGGCCTTCCCTTTATAAGGATGTAGATGAGTATGTTAGAACTTGTCAATCTTGCCAGGAAATGAAACCCAATAATGTAGGACAGATAGCAGAACCTAGGACCTTGCCTGACCCCATCATGCCTTGGGATTCTATCATGATGGATTTTGTAGGACCTTTTAGAAAGAATGATAGGGGCAATGCCCAAATCCTTGTGTTCATAGATCGTTTTACTCGTATGTGCCATCTTGTGCCGTGTCCTTTAGAACTCACCGCACGTGATTGCGCACGCCTATACCTCAATAATGTATATAGATATCATGGATTGAGTAGGCAGTTTATTAGTGATAAGGATAAATTATTTACCTCAGATTTTTGGCAGCAGTTTTTCGCTGCCATCGGTACCAAGGTTACCTACGGTACTGCCTACCACTCCTCCTCCTCTCATTTAGTAGAGCGTCTTAATAGAGTAGTAGAAGAAGCGCTTAGGCACTATGTTAATGGCTCGGGTAGTGATTGGGAGGATTATTTATGTTTGGTAGAGTTCTCCCTCAACAATTGTCCCCAAGCTGCGCATGGATATACGCCCTTCTTCTTAGATACTGGTAGACAGCCCCTTACCCCTACCTCTCTCTTAGCTAGTCCTCTACGGGACAAGGATGATGTGTCCCGAGATACTGTAGAAGGTGTACAGTCCTTACTAGATAGAATGAAAACTGCTCATGACCACGCGATCTCAGGGTACCAAAAAGCTCAGGCTAAGTACCTTGCTAGGTTGCGTGCCTCCTTAGATAGACGAGCACCTGAGATAGAAATAGGAGATCTAGTATTAGTAGAAGGCCCCCGTGTTGGCCGTTTTGCTCATAAGTTTGAAGCAGAACTGAAGGTCAAACTTAGGCCCGCCTTCTTAGGACCCTTCCATGTGTTGTCTAGGGTAGGAAATTTCTTATATAAAGTCGATATCCCTACCTCTGGCAAACGCATTCAAACACCTTCCATAGGAGCCAGCTTAAACTGTACCATCCTAGTACGTTCGCTGGCAGGGAGTTAGCGCCTGCCCCTTTAGAGCATAACCCTGACACTGGGGAAGTAGAAGACGAAGTAGAAAGCATCGTGGCCCATAGAGATATCAAAAAGGGCCGCGGTACCCAGCGTCAGTATAAAGTGAAGTGGATGTATGCTCGTAGTGAAGTAGATAAGGTTTGGTATACGGAGAGTGAGCTAGATGGGTGTAGTCGCCTGCTGCAGGAATATAAAACCCTGCACAAGCTCTAGTTGTAGGCCTTCTCCTCTCTTATGTTATGTCTGCTGTCGACGGGTGGTTGGTTGTCCCCTCCCCTCCGCAGCCGTCATGTCAGAGCCTACCCCTCCGGCTGAGAGCCCGCTGCCGTCCCTGCCCCTACCGGACCCTGAGCTGTACTTCGAGGCCCTTCCGGGCCGTTGGGTTCACGGTCTAGTTTCCCGGGTGGCGTCGTGCATCCGGCCCTCCAGGCCCAGCATGCGGGCATAGTCAGGGCGGCTCTCTTCGGGGTCACGTGGTACGGTCCTTCCCCTGCTGAACCGCATCAGCTTGTTTTGCACGGATTTGACGATGCCGGCCACTGTTTGCTAGAATGTGGCTCCAGCTGTCCAGCCCTGGGACAGATAGCTGCGATTCTCCAGTGCCCCAGGGTGTTTTCCTACCTTTCTACCCCTGTGGGCCGCTCCTGCCTACGGGATGTGTTCCCCTGGCTTCCTGCCGAGGGTGATGCGGAGCTGGATGAGAACCCCTGCGACCTGTTACGGGCCGTAGAGTTTATGGAGATAGCAGACCAGAACGCGGGTGTAGGATTTGGCGACCCTACCCCTACGGACGCGCCGGTAGAGGCGCAGTATTCCCCTGAGTATTCGGCCTCCCCTGCGGCGTCCTCCTCTTCAGTGTCGGCGCCTTCCCCTGTCCCGTCTTCACCGAGGTCGGTCCTGTGCGCATCGGTGGAGCCTACCCCTTCGGGCTCTGGTCGTGAGCCTGATCCTCTTGCGGCGACAGTTTCTGCGATGCAGGCGCAGATCCAGTCCCTGACGGCGGCCTTCGGGGCCTTCATGGCGGCCCAGGCGCACGCTCCAGCCACGCCAGGTGGGGTGTCTGTTGCAGCTGTGCCCCCTTCCCCTTCGGTCGCCTCGGCGTCTACGGTTCCCTCTGGTGCTGCAGCTCCTACGCCTTCGGCTACCGCTGCGCCTGCTACTGACGTACCTGCGCCTCGGCGCGAGTCCGCCGTCCCAGTGGCAGCGCCCGCCGCCGCCGCGTCCGAGCCGCCCACCACGTCAGCGCCGCCCTCGCGGGGTTTCTTCAGCGACCCGGGCGGTCTTCCCAGGCTTTGGGAGGGCGGTCCTCCGCAGAGGATCCCGGTGCCTGACTGGAGCTTGGACGGTAACCAGTCGTATGCCGGATTGCCTGTCCCCACGGGTCCTATTTTCAACATGTGGCCTGGTGGTGCTCCACCCCCAGAGACCGGCGCGCCAGTTGCGGAGGCGGGTCCGTCGCGACCCCCTGCGGCCTCGGGTCCGACGCGGCCCCCTGTTGTACCGGCACCTTCTGCGCCTGTGCCGGTTCCTACCCCTTCGTCGGCCCCTGCCCCTTCGGCCCCGCGGTCTTTGGCTGCGGTTGTTCGGTCCAGTGGCTCTGACCCGCGCGCCACCCGCGCTGCCGATTCCCTTCGGGAGTTGTCAGAGGGCGATCGGGATCGGGCCCCTTCTGTGGTGCATGCGACTCCGGAGTCGCGCGACACGCCTGTCTTCGGGTATGGTATGTCTGCGCTCGCTTGCCGCCAGTGTGACCTGCCGCGCGCCTCCGCCGAGCTGGCCATTTCGCCCATGTCCTACGGGTTCTCCCAGGTGTGTCGGGCGCCGCGGGACCGTAACCTACCAGTTGAGACTGATCGGCCTCCTTTCGACATGGTTATTTTGGCTGATCCGGTGTTCCAGGGTGAGATCCTGGTTCGGCGCGTCCTGTACCGCTGGGCGCGGCGCCACAATGACTTGGACACCTACGGCGGGTTCCAGTGGGCCTACCCTCCGCCTCTGGGCATTATGGCCTCAGATGCTCTTACGGTAGATTTTCCTGCGGTGCCGGGTGCCACGTACAGCACCGTCCTTCAGCCCATCCTAGAGTGGGATGCCCGTCGTCCAGCGCCCATCCCGGGCCAGGGTTTGGACTCTCGGGGTCATCCTCCTCCCCGGGCTAGCGACTACCTTGAGACGTTCGGGTCGCGACAGTGTGCCCGC
The DNA here is from genome assembly GCA_009746045.1 of Mesostigma viride. Taxonomy (NCBI): domain Eukaryota; kingdom Viridiplantae; phylum Streptophyta; class Mesostigmatophyceae; order Mesostigmatales; family Mesostigmataceae; genus Mesostigma; species Mesostigma viride. The sequence goes on along the minus strand of RPFO01000392.1, from coordinate 595,964 downwards.
CGGTGGCGTTCCCGCGAGATTCGGCACATCCGGTTGTGGCCGTCCAACGTGGAGCCCCTGGTAGATCTGTTTTTCCCGACGGGTATGCGCCCTCGGATCCGGTATCATCGCCTGCTCCTTCGGGCTCTCTGCCTGATCGCGGTAGAGCCTTTCCTACGCCTCTTTGCCTGCGGTTTCCTGGACTGGGCCCGGGGCCAGGTCGTTCTTACACAGCATAGGTACTACTGGGCCTTCCTGGGACTTTTCCCTGACGGCGTGTGGGCCGATGTTTTCCTCACTGTAGATAGGCACGACAATGCTGAGGATGTGTCTCACTACCAGGCTTACCTGGATGTCCTGCTGGCCTCCCGTGGTACCTACCAGACGGATGGCCATTAGATAGAGGGCCTTAGGCCCGACCTGAGGGTGTTGTCCCTCCGGTATGTAGAGTCGCCCTCATGTTCTGGCCAGTTGACTGGTCGTTCTTGGTCCTTGGTGCTGATTGGTTTACTCTGTGTGTCCTGCCCAGTGCCGTTCCCCCCGGCAAGGACTTTGTTCCAGGCAGTTAGGGGAACCTACCACCAGGCTTGGTGCTGGCTAACCCTACACCTCCAGGCGTGGTGGTGGAGACCGTGTGAACTATTGGTGCCTTGTATCTTGGATGGCCTGCTGACTGTGTTAGTGTGTGCTGGGTGCATTAGGTTTCCTACCCCTTGTTTTCCTCCCTGTGCGTAGGGAGAGGGCTCCCTACCTTTGTGGGGGGGGAGGTGTTACGTCGCGTAACAATTCGTTGTAGTTACGGACGTAAATTAGGTCTTTTGCCTCGGTTGTCCCTAGGTTTACGTTTAGGCTCCTACCGGGACATTATTGTCCTCGTAACAGTACTGTGGTACATTGGGTGCCGTTGGGCGCCGCGCCGCGTACTTTACTAGTGGTCCTGATCCTGTGGTAGAATGTAGTGGACCAGCGTGCATCAGTAGATGTAGTGGACCAGCGTGCATCTGTAGGCGAGGGCCATGTCGGCCCGAGCGTGTTGGACCGTTGGTGACCATTTATGCGCGTCTACCCTTGTGTGTGCACTCGGCGTGTGTTAAATGAATTAACACATATAGGCTTGGGTCACGGCAGTGTAGTTGTGTTTCCTTCCTCTATTCCTGGAGTAAACGGGTTTTGATAAATGGTTGTATGGCGTATTATAGTAACACTTACGTTAATGCATTGAGATCAGCTCCGTCACGTTCGTCTTTCGCCAGAGGGTTGAGTAGAGGAGGCCTGACCAGTTTAGGTAGTATCAGGCCCATTAGAGGTAGAGGCGGAGGTAGATATCCGCGGCGTAACACTGGTTGTCTCCTTGATACTATTCTGAACTATTTTGAACTGGGAATGCCAAAACCCTATTTGACCCAACTTAAGGCGTGAACCCAACTTAAGCCAACGCAACTTAAGGCGTGAATGCCTGTACTCATTACCGCATCAACTACTGTTGCGATGGCAGCGATGCTTAAGTTGCGGTCGCCGCCCAAACTTCGGCGTCGCAACTTAACGCTTTAACGCAACCTTAAGAAACGCAACTTACAGTAACGCGGTAATGACTGTACATGGATTGATATTTTTGTGTGCTGACACCAGCGGCGCCCCTCGCCTATGTACTCCGCTCCCTCCGGTGCGCGCCCCGACAAATCAGGGAATCCATATCAAGATCAGGGAATCCATACCGTAGTTACTGAAATCAAATTGCGAATAAATAATTTTTCGAGGGTTTTTCTGCATGGTTTTTACACTTTACGGGGAAAGTTCAGCCCGGGGAGCTTAGGTAACTGAACTTCGAGCCCGGGAGCTTGTTTATATTAGGGCACCTAGTTCAGTCGGTGTCTGACTTGGATTCTAACCTATCAAGTACATTAATTACCCACCAAGCGCAGTTCCTATCTGACAATTAAGTGAGTACCAGTATGACATAAGGCCCTAATCAGTGCTAATAGCCAGAAACAGGTGTAGCCGGCGCCTCCCGTTTTTCATACTTTACGGGGTAAATTGAAGTATTATTTTAGCACTTTTCGGGGGGTCATTCGAAAAGAAGATTTATTCGCAATTTCCCGTATCTCTCTTCCTGTCTTCCATCCTTCCACGCCATCGCGCTATAATTTCGCGGTGGGCAACTATCTGTTGGCGACCGTGCTACGTTGGATTCAACTAAATATCTAACTATCCTGTGATCCAACAGGATCCAACTCACTCACTGATCATGATGACTGGCTGACTGACTGACTGACCGTGCTGTAGACAACGGGCATATCTGGAATCTGACCTGAGATCCGAACTTGCCATGACTCATGAGAGGCGTTCTAACTTCAAGCTTCGAAAACGCCGTGCACTTTTGTTAGCGTGGTCGGCGAAATGAGCAAAGATTGTTTTCGCATTACTCGACGGAGCGGCTGGTCAGTATTGAGCATTAACATTACATGGGTTGGGTTAACATCGAAGCGTCACGTAGCCGCGGCCGTGTTGCATTGGCGGTCAGCTGATACGGGTGACGAGTTGTAGTTCAGCTGATACGGGTGACGAGTTGTAGTTCTCAACACTGTCATGGGCTACTGTATGTTTCGATTACTATGGTGAAACATGACGGTGGGGGCGATGTCCCCGAACCGCTTGGGAAACCGTTGCCATGGGCATCGGGCACAAGAATCGGTTCAGTCCGCGAAGCGCTGGGCATCCATTCTCTGTCGCCGAAGACAGTTGTTGTAGCACGTGGACTGGCGGTAGTGGTGAGTATTCTCTAGATTTTCGTTCACTACTCTGTGTGCGTAAATGTTCCGTCGTACTGGGGCCACGTTGCCCGCGTCTGGAGCTTTCTTGTCTGCCTGTTCCTGTCGAGAGTAAGGGAGTTTCCATGGGTTATCAACAGCGTTTCGCGGGGCTTCATTCTTCCAGGGAACTGGCGCTTGAGCCAAGCTGTTTCTGTCATAATTTCCTGCCACGACATGCCTTGATCGTCCACGTCGTCCCGTGATTCTGCTTGCACATGCTCGCATGCACACAGATTGGCAAATGCATGCCGCGGCTGCGTTGGGGTAGACAGTTGTGCAGGAGGACCACAGGATTGTCTTGGTCTGATGTGCTGGCACGAAGCGTGTGCTAGCCATGCCCGGTGGCAGTGCTCGGTGTTCATTTCGGGTTGTGCCAGCCCCCTGGTGTCATTGGACGCACGTAACTAGGCTGGCGGAAGCATCATGGCCTAGCGTATGCAGCCTTGCTCGCTCCCCAGCGTGCGCAGCCTCGCTCGCTCCCGTAGGCCGCCTGTCTGCGGCCTGCCATGGGTGCCGCTTGCATGGGCAGGGATGGCACCGTGCGCAGAGATATGTCCATGGGACGACCTGTATATAGCATCGGTGGAAACAGGGCCGTCGCCTGGCAGGAAGGGCCTAGGCTGCATGCCTGGGCCCGCGTCTGTAGCTCGCTGGACACTCCATTGTACGTGTACACGCTGACATGCGTCACAAGTACAGTCTTGCTCGCCCCATCCTTCTTTTGCGTGCGCAGCCTGCATGGAAAATTAGCGTGCGTGCCGGCGTGCGTGCACATTTCAGTGTCTCTTCATGCCTCTGCGGGAATGTTAACCACGCAAGCCACTCTCCCGTCACCAAAAACGAGTGAACCTCATACTACCTCCGTGACTGAACGCCACGCCCCGTCTCCCCTCAGTTTCTTCTTGGGGAAGGTTTTGTGTGGACATAGGGGGGGGGGGGGGAATGGGTAGGGCAAGGCAAGTCTGTGTATGCACCTTGGCCAGGGTTGGGGATGGAGGGCGGCAAGGGCAGGAGTTGCATGGGATGGGGGGCGCTAAGGGGGCTAAGGGGGTCTGAGAGTGAGGGGTGGCTGGAGAGTGGGACATTAGTGGGGACTTGGGTAAGGAGGTTGACTCTGCCCCCAGCATATGGTCTTAGTGTCCCCTCAAACTAGGCTCTTTATAACCGAGTTTTTCTTGTCATCATCCCTGCTTCCTGGGCACTACAGCACCCTTACCTCATTACTTCTGTACTACCCCACTACCTCAATGCCCACGAGTACCGGTGGTCATCCGTGCTCCGTGGCGGCACGTGCCTGCCTTGCCTCATCGCGCATGCTTGCCTTGCCGTGTCTTCAGGTGGTGCTTGCCTGCATCGCGGTGGCACTAACCGTTGCGTCCATCCGCGTAAGTTTGCGCGACCAGTTTTTCGCGAATTTGCGCGAACTATGAAGGTTAAGAATATAGCGTGCGTCTCTATCATCTGACCATGTTTTGTTTCTAGATCATATTCTATTTTTTAGGCAGCTCGTGACAAACCTGCCACGCACAGAGCTTGTCTTGTGGCTGTGCCCAAGGCAAGCTACGATTGCTGGCTACCACAGTAGCGCCCCTGGGATGGCTTTGCAGCGGTCACTCTGGTGAGTCACCCTTTCTGTGCTGTGGCACTGCTCCAAGCGACAGCTGGCACACTTTGCAAACGGGTGGCTAATCAAGTTAACAAATGGCGAAGCTAGCGATGCTTACCATTCTTGAGCCCAAATGATGCCAAAGAATAACTTTTCTTTTGCAGTTTGTTATTTGAACTATGCTGTTGGTTAATGTATGGAACAGGGGATTTAAAACTGCTTAGTGGGGAACAGTCTTGGTGATATCTGCATATTAGTGCGCACGTCGGCATTTTTGTAGTTTATACAGTTGTATTTTAAAGTTCATATCGAAGTATTGGCAGCACAGTGAGCACACACAGCAGGTGGCCTTGTTTGTGTGTTTGAGAGCCAGGGTGGGGAGATGAGGGGGTGACCTGCCTGTGTTGTTACCTGTTGATAACGTCATTGCATATTCAAGTTCCCACCTGAGCTGTTGTTCCGGCTCTTCATTGCCTGTCTTGCACTTGCGAACGCGATAATTGCGGTTGATGTGCTGCCGTTGATACGCTGTGTTCGATGCTGGCACCTGCCTGGCACCTGCCTGGCCGCTTGTTTATGTTGACATGCCTTGACCCGTTCTGTTACTTACCGCGGCATGGATAATTCTATGATGTAGTGGTATCAATAAATATAGTGCTACATCATAGATATGCCATATCATGGTATTTTCTAAACCGCCTCAGGTAGATTAGAAACAAAGTGCACCGTGTGAGGAAGAAAGGAGGTGAGCTAACACGGCAAATGAGTAGTCATGGTTGTTATTGTTACTATCATTATTATTATTATTTTTATTTACTTTTTATCTACTGTTTTCAATAGTCAGGCGTGTTTCGTGGGACCAGGACTTCTTCGTGTGGCATCCTCTGTACACAGGTGCATACTCTTCATGCAGGTTTCGCTGTCTCCTTGTGCGCTTTTTACCTCCGCCACCCCCACCCACATGGCCATGCCATTCAATCGGAATTACAAACTTTCTCAAGCTTGCAAAGCCGTAGTGCCTCACGCTAGCACCCTTGTGCTCCCTGTCTCCTGCCCCCGGTCTCCCCCCCAAATCGCCATACCTACACCCTACATTTGCAACCAACATCGACCCCCCATGGCGACCGATAACGGCTATTCAACATAATGACACGACACAACGCGATGGGCCCCCAGATCGCGCGCCATGGGTGGGAGTCGGCGGTCGACAACTACGCGATGGAGAGCATGCATGATGACCTGCGCACGATCAACAGCTCCATGTGGCACCTGGTCGACAGCATGTACACGCTGGCACGCTACACCGCGCACACCTACGCACACATACCGGGTTCTCCCTGGGGCCCCCCACGGCCGACCCCCCCAGGGGCACCCCCTGGTTCGGCAGGCACCCTACCGGGCAACAACCTGCGCTACTGGCATGCAGTCCAGCAGCTCAACCTGGCAACCGCATGGACGATCTCCCTCCCCGGCAGCGGGGTCGCATTTCTGGCGAACGACACTGGCATGAGCGGCGTGTGGTGCCTGGAGAATGACCTCATGTGCGACGCGGGGGTCGCGACGACCGCAGAGTACCTGGACAGCAGGCCGAGCGGGAACGGGACGCGCAGGGTCCCTGGGGACCTCACCGCCAGCATCACACCGCCGGTCCCTGACCAGGTGCTTGATGAGCTGCGCGCCGTCCTGAGCTCCCCCACCAACAACTCGCTGGGCACGATTGGTGCCGTCCGGTTCGACGTCATGCCCGTCATCTGGCACGACGCCAGTGTGCATCGCTTCCTGGTGGTCCACATGCAGCTCCCAGCGTTCAACACGACGACGGCGTTCGTGGGCGGCGCGGTGGCGACCGCCGGGGGAGATGCCCCGCTGGAGCAGCCGCGCGTGGCGCTCCTGCTCAACATGCAGCAGTATTGGGAGACGGTGCTGGATACCAGCGCCAGCCACGCCGCCAAGCTGGGCGGGGAGATCTATGTACAGAACGAGGCTGGGCAGCTGCTGTTTGCGTCTGGCGGGCGGCTCACGACGACGCCCTTGCAGCCCAAGGATTGGGACGGGGCGCCCCGGCTGATATCCGCGATCGAGTCGGACAAGCCGCTGATACAGGCGGCGGGTGTGTGGTACGATCGCCGGGGGGGCGCCGAGAACTCACTCCTGTGCACGGGCGCTGCCAAGGGGGAGCTGCTGGACACGGAGGTCTACGTGGACTGCAGGTAGGGGGGGCAAAGACGTCTATGTGCAGGTAAAAGGGGGAAGGGAGGGATGCGTGGACTTCAGGCAGGGGGAGGAAGAGGAATATTTGGACTGGGGTACCAGGTCACAAGGTTTCCCTTGGACTGAGGGGGAAGTGAAGGAGCTATGGGAGGGGAGCGGGACGGACAGGGAGAGGGAGGGGATTGTTGAGGGAGAGGGGGCAGCATGCTGTGTGATCGCCACGCCAGCCAGTTGGGTGATCCCCTAAAACCCTAAAACCCTAGCACCCTAAAACCCTAAAACCCTAACACCCTAACACCCTAACACCCTAACACCCTAACACCCTACAACCCTTAAAACCTTTAATAGTTGGATGAGGCTTGGGATGGCGCGCGCACATGGGGCTTGGGATGGCGCGCGCACATGGGGCTTGGGATGGCGCGCGCACATGGGGCTTGGGATGGCGCGCGCACATGGGGCTTGGGATGGCGCGCGCACATGGGGCTTGGGATGGCGCGCACACATGGGGCTTGGGATGGCGCGCGCACATGGGGCTTGGGATGGCGCGCGTACATGGGGCTTGGGATGGCGCGCGCACATGGGGCTTGGGATGGCGTGCGTACATGGGGCTTGGGATGGCGCGCGCACATGGGGCTTGGGATGGCGCGCGTACATGGGGCTTGGGATGGCGCGCACACATGGGGCTTGGGATGGCGCGCGCACATGGGGCTTGGGATGGCGCGCGCACATGGGGCTTGGGATGGCGCGCACATGGGGCTTGGGATGGCGCGCGCACATGGGGCTTGGGATGGCGCGCGTACATGGGGCTTGGGATGGCGCGCGTACATGGGGCTTGGGATGGCGCGCGTACATGGGGCTTGGGATGGCGCGCGTACATGGGGCTTGGGATGGCGCGCGCACATGGGGCTTGGGATGGCGCGCGCACATGGGGCTTGGGATGGCGCGCGCACATGGGGCTTGGGATGGCGCGCGCACATGGGGCTTGGGATGGCGCGCGCACATGGGGCTTGGGATGGCGCGCGTACATGGGGCTTGGGATGGCGCGCGTACATGGGGCTTGGGATGGCGCGCGCGCATGGGGCTTGGGATGGCGCGCGCACATGGGGCTTGGGATGGCGCGCGCACATGGGGCTTGGGATGGCGCGCGCACATGGGGCTTGGGATGGCGCGCGCACATGGGGCTTGGGATGGCGCGCGCACATGGGGCTTGGGATGGCGCGCGCACATGGGCTTGGGATGGCGCGCGCACATGGGGCTTGGGATGGCGCGCGCACATGGGGCTTGGGATGGCGCGCGCGCATGGGGCTTGGGATGGCGCGCACATGGGGCTTGGGATGGCGCGCGTACATGGGGCTTGGGATGGCGCGCGCACATGGGGCTTGGGATGGCGCGCGCACATGGGGCTTGGGATGGCGCGCGCGCATGGGGCTTGGGATGGCGCGCACATGGGGCTTGGGATGGCGCGCGTACATGGGGCTTGGGATGGCGCGCGCATGGGGCTTGGGATGGCGCGCGCACATGGGGCTTGGGATGGCGCGCGCACATGGGGCTTGGGATGGCGCGCGCACATGGGGCTTGGGATGGCGCGCGCACATGGGGCTTGGGATGGCGCGCACACATGGGGCTTGGGATGGCGCGCACACATGGGGCTTGGGATGGCGCGCGCACATGGGGCTTGGGATGGCGCGCGCACATGGGGCTTGGGATGGCGCGCGCACATGGGGCTTGGGATGGCGCGCGTACATGGGGCTTGGGATGGCGCGCGCACATGGGGCTTGGGATGGCGCGCGCACATGGGGCTTGGGATGGCGCGCGCACATGGGGCTTGGGATGGCGCGCACATGGGGCTTGGGATGGCGCGCGCGCATGGGGCTTGGGATGGCGCGCGCACATGGGGCTTGGGATGGCGCGCGTACATGGGGCTTGGGATGGCGCGCGCACATGGGGCTTGGGATGGCGCGCGCACATGGGGCTTGGGATGGCGCGCGTACATGGGGCTTGGGATGGCGCGCGCACATGGGGCTTGGGATGGCGCGCGCACATGGGGCTTGGGATGGCGCGCGCACATGGGGCTTGGGATGGCGCGCGTACATGGGGCTTGGGATGGCGCATGGGGCTTGGGATGGCGCGCGCACATGGGGCTTGGGATGGCGCGCGTACATGGGGCTTGGGATGGCGCGCGTACATGGGGCTTGGGATGGCGCGCGTACATGGGGCTTGGGATGGCGCGCGTACAAGAGGCTTGGGATGGCGCGCGCACATGGGGCTTGGGATGGCGCGCGCACATGGGGCTTGGGATGGCGCGCGCACATGGGGCTTGGGATGGCGCGCACATGGGGCTTGGGATGGCGCGCGCACATGGGGCTTGGGATGGCGCGCGTACATGGGGCTTGGGATGGCGCGCGTACAAGAGGCTTGGGATGGCGCGCGCACATGGGGCTTGGGATGGCGCGCGCACATGGGGCTTGGGATGGCGCGCGTACATGGGGCTTGGGATGGCGCGCGTACATGGGGCTTGGGATGGCGCGCGTACAAGAGGCTTGGGATGGCGCGCGTACATGGGGCTTGGGATGGCGCGCGCACATGGGGCTTGGGATGGCGCGCGCACATGGGGCTTGGGATGGCGCGCGCACATGGGGCTTGGGATGGCGCGCGTACATGGGGCTTGGGATGGCGCGCGTACAAGAGGCTTGGGATGGCGCGCGTACATGGGGCTTGGGATGGCGCGCGCGCATGAGGCTTGGGATGGCGCGCGCACATGGGGCTTGGGATGGCGCGCGTACATGGGGCTTGGGATGGCGCGCGCACATGGGGCTTGGGATGGCGCGCGCGCATGGGGCTTGGGATGGCGCGCGCATGGGGCTTGGGATGGCGCGCACATGGGGCTTGGGATGGCGCGCGTACATGGGGCTTGGGATGGCGCGCGCACATGGGGCTTGGGATGGCGCGCGCGCATGGGGCTTGGGATGGCGCGCGTACATGGGGCTTGGGATGGCGCGCGTACATGGGGCTTGGGATGGCGCGCGCACATGGGGCTTGGGATCGCGCGCACATGGGGCTTGGGATGGCGCGCACATGGGGCTTGGGATGGCGCGCGCACATGGGGCTTGGGATGGCGCGCGTACATGGGGCTTGGGATGGCGCGCACACATGGGGCTTGGGATGGCGCGCACACATGGGGCTTGGGATGGCGCGTACATGGGGCTTGGGATGGCGCGCGTACATGGGGCTTGGGATGGCGCGCGCATGGGGCTTGGGATGGCGCGCGTACATGGGGCTTGGGATGGCGCGCGCACATGGGGCTTGGGATGGCGCGCGTACATGGGGCTTGGGATGGCGCGCGTACATGGGGCTTGGGATGGCGCGCGCACATGGGGCTTGGGATGGCGCGCGCACATGGGGCTTGGGATGGCGCGCGTACATGGGGCTTGGGATGGCGCGCGTACATGGGGCTTGGGATGGCGCGCGCGCATGGGGCTTGGGATGGCGCGCACATGGGGCTTGGGATGGCGTGCGTACATGGGGCTTGGGATGGCGCGCGTACATGGGGCTTGGGATGGCGCGCGCGCATGGGGCTTGGGATGGCGCGCGTACATGGGGCTTGGGATGGCGCGCGTACATGGGGCTTGGGATGGCGCGCGCACATGGGGCTTGGGATGGCGCGCGCACATGGGGCTTGGGATGGCGCGTACATGGGGCTTGGGATGGCGCGCGCGCATGGGGCTTGGGATGGCGCGCGTACATGGGGCTTGGGATGGCGCGCACATGGGGCTTGGGATGGCGCGCGTACATGGGGCTTGGGATGGCGCGCGCGCATGGGGCTTGGGATGGCGCGCGCACATGGGGCTTGGGATGGCGCGCGTACATGGGGCTTGGGATGGCGCGCGCATGGGGCTTGGGATGGCGC
>RPFO01000392.1:540451-580451 GCA_009746045.1 Mesostigma viride | reverse complement strand
CTGGGCAGCGATGGTGAGCTCGTGCGCGCTCATTTGTGTGCAGGTATGTGCCTATGTGTGTTTGCATAGGGTACGCTCCCATGCGTGCAAGGGGTTCAGGGGGGCAGTACCGCAGTAGGTGGTCGTACCACAGTGGGCTGTGAGGAGTTTGATGTGTGTGCCCAGGGTCTGTCGGGCGGATATTTCCACGCTGGCACGCATGCGCGCGTTGACCCGCTACTCCTGCTCACTCACGCACCCCCCCACACACACACCCCACACCCCCCCACACCCCACCCCCACCACCCCAGCCCCACCACCCCACCCCACCCCAACCCAACCCAACCCAACCCACCCACCCACCCACCCACCCACCCACCCACCCACCCACCCACCCACCCACCCACCCACCCACCCACCCACCCACCCACCCACCCACCCACCCACCCACCCACCCACCCACCCACCCACCCACCCACCCACCCACCCACCCACCCACCTCACCCACCCACCCACCACCCACCCACCCACCCACCTCAACCACCACCCCGCCCACCCTTCTCACCCACCCACCTCCACCACCACCCCACCCCCTTCGTCCTTTCAACTCCACCTCCCAGGTGTCCAACGCAGCCAAGTTCACGCCCCAGGGCTACGTGATCATCCGCGCGCGGCTGCTAGAAGCCACCGAGGATCTACTCGTGAGCCTACCGCCCACCCCCATAAAGATCGGGCCCACGCAGCGTCGCCTGCTGCTCGAGTTTGAGGTCGAGGACTCGGGGGTGGGCATCTCCCCCGGAAAGCGCGACGCCGTCTTTGAGCCGTTTGTGCAGGCCGACAGCAGCATGATGCGGCGCTATGGCGGGACCGGCCTGGGCCTCTCCATTGTCAACTCGCTGGTCCACATGATGGGCGGGAGTATCAAGATCGTGGACAAGGACACGCCGGGCACGCTCATCCGCTTCCAGCTGTGCCTCATGACCAACATGAGCCGCGCCGCGCTGGGCCTGGACACCCCATGGTCTGCACGGCCGCGCCGCTCCAACAGCAACGAGCTGCTCGCGCGGCTCTTCATCCCGCCCGTGCACGAGCACGGGAACAGCGTGGTCGAACAGGGGGGCGAGGACGGGTCGGCCATGAGCACCCTGACAGGGACCCCGTCCACGGATGGCGGCGGGGGTACCGATGGTAGTGGGAACGAGGCCATGGGGGGAGGGGGGGGGCCCAACGCGAGCGGCGGGTCGTGGGATATCGTCGTCAAGGCCAACGGGCCCGCCGCCAACGTGCCAACCGGGCTGGAGCTCGCGGTCAAGGGTGCGAGCGCCCCCGCTGGTGCACCCCATGCGAGCACGCAGGGGATGTCGTTGACCAACCGTCGGCGGCGGACATCGGAGAGCAGCCATGGCGTGCCGAAGGGCCCGCTCGGCCGCGTTATCATGAAGCTCCACCGGCTCAAGGTGCGGCTCCAGGGGGCGGAGGCCGCCAGCAACTCCTCGTTGAGCTCACCCTTGATCGGAACCGGAACGATAGGGGCTGGCGGCGCCGCCCCTCCTCCCTGGTTCCAGGACGGGGACGAGAGCGGAGCCGAGGTGGGCAGCCCCCACCCCCACTGGACCCACATGCTGGCGGACGCAGGGATGGCGGTCGGGCCAGGGGTGGGGGAGGGCGGGGTCAGTGGGATCCCCCCCGGCGCGGCCACGGCGCCCGTGGTCGTGCTGGCCATGACGGGACATGTGGCGCGCGGCCTGCTCGCCAGCTGGATGCGGGGGTACGGCATCCAGGTGCTCGAAGCCGGCAACACGCGGTCCCTGGAGCGCCAGCTGGCGAGGCTTGAGGGCATCCTCTCGTCCTCGGCCGCAACGCTCGCGGGGGGGAGCATGCGCGGCGGCGTCCTCTCCCGCACCGAGGAGGCAGCCGCGCGGGCCATCCGGTTGGCCATGGGGGGGGGGGTCTCACTCGGCGCCCCCGGCCTCCCCCTCCACATCCGTCTCGACACATGTGACGAACCAGCTCCAGCTAAACATCACGGATGCGCCGTTCCAGCCGCCGACGGTTGGGCTTGACCGAGAGGACTCCAAGCCACTCGCGGTCACCACCGAGCCGGACGCCTCTGTGGGAGGAGCCACGCTGCCCACGCATCCGTCCTCGGCGGCGGCGTCTCGTAAAGTGAGTGGGTCAGGCGTGTACGCGCTCGAGTGCCCGCTGGTGGTGGTCGAGGACGCGCTGGTTACCCGCGCGTGCGACGGCGTGGCCGCGGTGGATGAAGACGTGCTCGAGGGTGGTGGCGGGAGCAGCGCCCACACGCGGCCCATCCCGCCCATGACGGAGGTGGTCGAGCACGTGCTGGGCATGCTCGCGCGCTTGCCCCGCCCGACCACCCTCGTCTGCTTGGTCGGGTTTGCCGCGTCGAGCGGTGTGCGCCAGATGCTCCAGGGGCTGCGCGCCTCGGGGCGGCCCGGCGTGAGCGGGCGCATCGGCGCTACAGGCCTCGGCGGCGATGACGGCGTTGTGCTCCAGTCCGCCCCGCTGCACACGCTGCGACTGGAGCGGATCCTTCGGCAGGCCATCCAGCGGGCACTAGACGAGGTCGCCGCACGGACGTCGGTCTCCTCGACTGAAGGTGCCAGCTTCCCGGGCATGCTCGAGGGCGGCCACGGTGGCCGGTTGACGTCTGAGGATCCTACGCGCACGCCCGTGACAGGGAACAGCACGCCCAAGCAGAACTTCCTGGCGCTCTTCAAGGGCGCCGGGTCGATGCGTGCCGACCGGCTGCATTGGAACGGGGCGCTCGGTTACGGGAGCCAGGACGCGTCGCCGATGCACCCCGATGGCTTCGCATCGCCCGTACATCGGGGGAGCCGTTCGCAGGACTTGGGCATGTCGGGGATGCATGCGATGAACACGGTGGTGGCGGCGGCGCTGGAGGTCCGGCGATCGCCCTCGACGCCCTTTGGGGGGATGATCGGGGGCGAGGCTGGGGGCGGGGGGGGGGCGGTCGCCATCGTCTGGGGCCGCGGATCCTCGGCGTTTCAGCCAGAGTGGGGCGGTGCGGGAGGAGCCCAAGCTGCCGCCGCGCCGCCGGTCCAGCCTGAGCGAGGGGATGGACCCCCTTCTAGGGCAGCGCGTGGCGCCGTTCAAGGGGTGGCACATCGTGATCGCCGACGTGAGTGGCTGGGGAGTGCGTGTGTGTGTGCGGAGGTTGTGAAATAGGTTGGCTGGGGTCATGTGTGGTCCGGTGGCTCGGCATCTCATGGCTGACATGGATGGTTGTTTTCCCAATGAATTGTCCTTCAACTGTACTTCCGCGTGTACTTTCTCCCTGGACAGCTCACTCATGTGCCATCCCATGGTCACTGTAGCGACACGGCAATGGCCACCCTTGTAGATCACTCTACCAACAGCTTGGGGTGGGTCTAGCCACCCCTGGCGTTTCGCATCAGCAAAGGTGCTCGTGCCCATGTGCACTCCCCCCCCCCCGTGCGCGCTTTGTGCATGCCTACATGATGGCGGCTGGTTCACATGGTGCAATCTCCCATGCTGCTGGTTCCTGCTGGTTCCTGCTGGTGCCTGCTGGTGCCTGCTGGTGCCTGCTGACTCTTCAATAACTCATTCTCCCATGGTCTTCCCATGGGTTTTTTATCGTGGTGCCTTCCCATGGTGCTCACCCTTGGGTGGTGCTCGCTCCCCAGGTCCTGCCATGCTGCTTTTGCGCATGATTCCTCAGTAAGGAAATTAACAATGAACAAGTTCTCCCATCCTCCTCCCACGGCGATGCCTGCACGTGCGCGGCCCGTGCATCTGCTGCCTGTCGATGCGTGCAGGACTCGCCCATGAGCCAGGGCGTGCTTGACCGCGTCCTTAACAAGCTGGGCGCGACCACCACCGTGGTGACCAATGGGCAAGAGGCAGTGGGTCTCGTCCTCGAGGACCTCGGCTTGCCCGCGGCGGCCAAAGCGAGAGACGATGGCAGTGGCAGCCAGCCCGTGGCCAGTTCCAGCATACATCATGCGCGGTGGAGCGTGGCGATTGCGCCGGGTGATCCCCAGTGCCGTATCGACGAAGAAAGGGGCGAGGGGGAGGTGTGCCCCAGACTGGGGGAGCAGGTGGGGGAGGCGCCGCCGGTGGCGCGGGGGCTGATCGATGCCATCCTGATGGACTACTCGGTACGTGCGTTATTAGTTGTGCATTCCCGGTGGGGTTCAACTTGCACAGCGGTCGGGAACCCATGAGCACTGATAGTGCACACTCGGTATGTGCTGCAGACTAATAGCCGCTCGTGGACGCGCGAGTAGTGAGCATAGTATGATAAATAGAGACGCGCGAGTAGTGAGCATAGTATGATGAATAGAGACGCGCGAGTAGTGTGCATAGTATGATAAATAGAGACGCGCGAGTAGTGAGCATAGTATGATAAATAGAGACGCGCGAGTAGTGAGCATAGTATGATAAATAGAGACGCGCGAGTAGTGAGCATAGTATGATGAATAGAGACGCGCGAGTAGTGTGCATAGTATGATAAATAGAGACGCGCGAGTAGTGAGCATAGTATGATGAATAGAGACGCGCGAGTAGTGAGCATAGTATGATAAATAGAGACGCGCGAGTAGTGAGCATAGTATGATAAATAGAGACGCGCGAGTAGTGTGCATAGTATGATAAATAGAGACGCGCGAGTAGTGAGCATAGTATGATAAATAGAGACGCGCGAGTAGTGTGCATAGTATGATAAATAGAGACAGCTCAGGGATCGGCATACACATGTACACACACGCGAGTGAAGCTTGTGTGCTGCTGCTACTTCTGGCTGCTACTTTTGGCTACTGCTCTAGCTTTTGGCTGCTTGGGGTCTCCTTGGACACCTCGGGCTTCCACATCCATTTTGTTAGCCTGCCTAGACTCCCTCCGGTACCCTTCTTATTTGCGTCTTTTTAATACTTGAAGTAAAAGTTTTTGTCATTCATTGATGTACATCTACGTGCATCCTATGCCTCGCCCTCGTTAGTCTGTGGATGATGCGATCTACGGTAAAGTAGGTGGTACTATGCACAGTGCCTCTTGAGTTATCAACGAATTGGTTCGCATATCTTGGACTGTAGCATTGTGCCCCCTACCGCGCCTCACCCTCACCATTTATTCTCGCATCTGTTCCCCGGCATCCCTCATGCCTGCCTCCCCCGCTGGCCCTGCGCGTTTCCACCCCCCACCCCCCCAACGCCCCCGTGGCAGATGCCGGTGGTCAATGGCGTGGCGGCCACCATGTCCATCCGTGAGGTGGAGAAGGAGGCTGGCACACGTCACACAATCGTCCTCCTGTCCGGCCGCACGGGGGACGCACACAATGCTGAGTGCGAAATGGCGGGGGTGGACGCCGTGCTCGCCAGTGAGTGGTGCTACCGCGCTGCCCTGCACGCTGCCCTCTCTATTTAACAGATCAGCTGCCCTCTCTATTTAACAGATCAGCTGCCCTCTCTATTTAACAGATCAGCTGCCCTCTCTATTTAACAGATCAGCTGCCCTCTCTATTTAACAGATCAGCTGCCCTCTCTTTTTAACAGATCAGCTGCACTCTCTTTTTAACAGATCAGCTGCACTCTCTATTTAACAGATCAGCTGCACTCTCTATTTAACAGATCAGCTGCACTCTCTATTTAACAGATCAGCTGCACTCTCTATTTAACAGATCAGCTGCACTCTCTATTTAACAGATCAGCCGCCCTCTCTATTTAACAGATCAGCTGCTCTCTCTATTTAACAGATCAGCTGCCCTCTCTATTTTTACAGATCAACATACAAGTTTTGCGGGCTTCGCCCGCGACATTGGAGCTCGTACTTTTTGTGGCCGGTCCCCGGCCAGGGAGCCCCGGCTAGGGATTGCGTGACACCACGTACCGCCGCCGAGGGCCAGGTGGCGCTAGCCTCACCAAGGAGCGCGCGCTAGCTTTAGGGTTTCGACCACAAGATTCATGGAGGTTGGCAAAAGGGTGAAGAAAAAAAAAAACGAGAAAAATACAAGACCTAGGAAGACTCGAACCCGGAACCTCACAATTAGACTTATGATGAAGTGTGCCTTGGCGCCTGAAGTCTACGGAAACAATTTTTGTTGAAGTTGCACAATATGTATATTGCTACAAAGGGACAACTTGCGCAATCGCGCAGTGGACGGAGCTCGCGAACTACGTCTTGTGGAGTTCAACTAGCTCCAGATTGACTGCTACCCCTGCACGGGAGCGCGATGCGCGCGGGGATGAGTGACCTCGCCGCTGACAGCAGGGAAAAATCGCTTACAGGCGGTGGAGCAGAGGAAAATCCACGTGTGAGCTTCCTGCGCATTTGTAACGGGATTTCGTTAATGGAAAGTTTGGTCCAACAACCCAAAAGTTTGCGACCGTTATATCTGGAGACCTTTTCGTGATTGGTCGCAACGAAATTTCACGCAGCTCATTCGTCAAGCGGACTGTAAGTCGCGCCGCTGAGTGGCTGGAGCCGAAAGCCGTTCGAAAGAGTGTTAGCTAAATTTGTGCCAAGGCTGCGTTTTAAGAATTGTAGTATATATGTTGACACCCGTAGTGTTGGCTGCGCTGATTGTCTCCTTGATACCCCAGTCGTGTCGTCTTTTCATGGACAAATGCCTCGTTGCCCTCTCACGCGGTCTCCAGTCACGCGGTCTCCAGTCACGCGCACTCCAAATAGCACCATCCAATAGAGAGTGCGTTACGGTCCAGTGCATTGGGACTATAGTGCTGTGTCATTATGTGGGGTTCGTCGGCTGTGGTGCGTGTGCGTGTATTTGTTGGGTGGGCTTGCTTGTGGGTAGCCGCGGTGGGCGGGAAAGCAGGGGGGGGGCAAGTGCTTCAGCGACAGGATGCCATTTGCTGTCAGATGTCACGTATGCAGGCAAGCCATGCGTAGGGAAGTTGAAGTTTGGCTGACATTGAATGCCAAGTGCAAACGTCAGTTGTTGCGATGCGCACCCCCACATTGATCATGCGGATGGTGAACCGGTGGCACAGATGAAACAGCTGGGGCATTAGTGTGGCGATTTGGTGGCGGCAACTTCGACGTGCAAGCCGTTTGTTGCGGGGGTGGGCTGGCATGTGCTGCGTTGGCTGCCCGCCTGGGTGTTCCTGGACACATTGTCGTTGAACATCCGCTGCAATGTGCCTCTCTCCTTACAGCATCTGGAGAGCCTACCTACTGCTCAACTGCAGTTTGCGGGAAGCAAGACGGGCTGTCAACGAACGTTTACTCACCATGCTCTGCTCAGAACAGTTAAACTAGTCTAGTAAGCCATCAAGCTCGGAACAAAATCATACTCTTGGACACGTACTTTCTCTTGGCATGCGTGTGTGGCTGAAATTCTATCCCTGCGCCGTCGCTGCCGCGTGCAGAACCCATCGACATCGACAACTTGCGCGCAACGTTGCTCCGGCTCGGCAAGTCCACCCGCAAGCCGCAGTCCCTGGCTACCCCCACCGCCCCAACCGCGACACCTGCTGCCTTACTGACCACCAGCCCCAAGGCCACCCCTGACGTGCCCCAAGCAAACCCAAACACGGCCTCCCCCCGTGTGAGCGGCAATGGGGCAGTTTTGGAGATGGGCATGATGGCGAGCGTGACGCGAGAGGTGCCACCGATGCTGCCCCTCCCACATGGCGTGGCGCCGTCACATGGCCAAGCGCATACTAATAAGGGGCAGGGGCATTCAAATAGTAATGGCCATTCCCAGGGCAAGGATTTCAACCCCCTGGTAGCCACCAGCGGTTCCAGCACGGGCAAGGGCGTGGGCGCGGGCGCAGGCACAGGCACAGGCGGCTCGGATGCCAGCAGCGTGCCCACGCGGCGGCGCGTGTCTATGTCGGGGGGGGAGTCTGAGGAGGCGCGCGAGGCCCACAATTTTGGGCGCCAGCGGAAACTCTCAGACACCACCAGCAACAGGGACAAGGCCGGGTGCACGAATGCCTCAGCGGTGAAGACTTTGGAGGGCCTGAATGTCTTATACGTCGAGGTGCGTGGGCTATAGACTACTAGACTATACGTTTGTGGTATAGCCTGGCAGTGCTATCAAGCGCCCCGGGTTGAAGATGTAGGGTGCCCCTGCTGTGCGCCACGCGACGTGCCGCTCCGTTTTTCTTTCTTCGGTCCTTCCTACTGTTCGGCGCTTTCTTCATTCATCCAGGCTGCGCTTTCTTTCGTTCTTTCTTTCTTCCATCCTTTCTTTCTTCCTTTCTTTCTTCACTTTTCCATCCTTTCTTCTTCTGATTCCGCCGCTGTCGGCGTGGGTGCGGCAGGTGGGTGATGATTGGCCTCGGTCTAACACTCGGTCTTGTGCCACCACTCACGTCATGTCCCATCAAACCCCGCCCATTCACAGGACAACCCGCTCAACCAGCGGCTGGTCAACATGCTTCTCAGCAAGGCGGGCGCGCAGGTCACTGTCGTGGGCAACGGGCAGGAGGCGGTGCGCACGGTGTCCCCCACCATTCAGCCGGGCACGACGGACCGCCCGTTCGATGTCATCTTAATGGACCTTCAGATGGTGCGTGCAACTTTCTGGGCATACGTGCAGTAGATGTATGGTGCGTAAGGGCGCCCTTCAAGGGCCCCTCGCATGGGCCCTCATAGGGAGCACTTCAATGGAGGGCACTCAAGGGGGAATGTTTAGGGTCCTCTGTAGCGAGCCATACAGTTTGAATAGCGTAAAGCATGGTGCTTGCAGGCGCATGGAGATTTTCGGGGGGGCTCGACTGCTCCGCCCAGGGGATAGGCAGGTCATGGGCGGATGCTGGGCTACACAGCCCTGGCAAGGAGTTGCTGGCAATGGAGGGGGCGTGACCAGCCATCGCATCGTGCTGAGGTTGGTTCGATGAAGGATTCTTTGAAGGGGATCCCCCCAGTGGGTCCTCATGCGCCACGCACCGAGCGATGGCCGCGGCGCCATGCTATGGCGCGTGTCACAGCCAGGCCTCGCAAGGGCGACCCCTCCAAATGCTTGCCCCGAAGGATTGCCCAGTCCTAGAGCACCCAGTAGAGTGCGATCCCCCGTCACTAGGCACAAGGCTCTTGGTTCATCGCTCTGCTCTGTGTTCCGTGTCCGTCCTCTGTCTCCACATGTTCCCGTGCAAGTTAGCCACTGGCTCATTTTGTGTATTCGTTGACATCGTGCACATAGACGTGGGTAGGACGGACACGTCCGGCGAAGCGATATGGTGCTTTCGCGTCCGCTTCTTCACGACCGGCGTTCCACCTTGGAGATGGTGCAGCTCCTCATGATTGTGGGCACCTGCTCCACGGTCCGCTCGTTGCATGCGCTGGCACCGTGCTGTGCACCTCCATGTTATGAACTCCGTCAGGCCATCCATGGTGAATCATGAACAGCCCCAGCACGGAATGGCAGGTCGTGGTCTCTCACTCCTGTTTTCCCAGCATGGCATGCGGTGTTGTTCCGGTTGACTAGTATGCCACTCACCTACCCACCCACCCACCCACCCACCCACCCACCCACCCACCTACCCACCCACCCACCCACCCACCCACCCACCCACCCACCCACCCACCCACCCACCCACCCACCCACCCACCCACCCACCCACCCACCCACCCACCCACCCACCCACCCACCCACCCACCCACCCACCCACCCACCCACCCACCCACCCACCCACCCACCCACCCACCCACCCGCCTGCCCGCCCGCCCTTCCACCCACTCACTCACTCGCTCTCTCACTCGCTCACTCACTCACTCACTCACTCACTCACTCACTCACTCACTCACTCACTCACTCACTCACTCACTCACTCACTCACTCACTCACTCACTCACTCACTCACTCACTCACTCACTCACTCACTCACTCACTCACTCACTCACTCACTCACTCACTCACTCACTCACTCACTCACTCACTCACTCACTCTCACTCACTCACTCACTCACTCACTCACTCTCACTCACTCACTCACTCACTCACTCACTCACTCACTCACTCACTCACTCACTCACTCACTCACTCACTCACTCACTCACTCACTCACTCACTCACTCACTCACTCACTCACTCACTCACTCACTCACTCACTCACTCACTCACTCACTCACTCACTCACTCACTCACTCACTCACTCACTCACTCACTCACTCACTCACTCACTCACTCACTCACTCACTCTCACTCACCCACTCACTCACTCACTAACTCACGCACTCACGCACTCACACACGCACGCACGCACGCACGCACGCACGCACGCACGCACGCACGCACTCACTCACGCACTCACGCACGCACGCACTCACTCACTCGTTCTTTCCTTCCTTTGTGTTGCTGGCAACCGCAGCCCGTACTGGACGGCTACCAGGCCACCATCCAGATTCGCTCGATGGAGGCGGAGCTAGGGGCCACGCGGCTGCTGCCCATCGTCGCGCTGACCGCGCACAACATGGAGAGCGATGAGACCTACTGCATGTCCATCGGCTTCAACGGCTACCTGTGCAGTACGTGCGCATAGAGGCACACACCCGCGCCAAAAACACACACACACATGCATGCTCAGACACATACATACATGCAAATGCACAGGCACAGGCACAGGCACACGTGAGTGTGCCTGTGCCCATCTTCGCACCATTTGTGGGCACACAGAAATGTCAATGTTTACGTTATCATATCTCCAGTAGCTGCATTATGGAGTTGTCCACACACAGTAGGAGTTGTCCATCAGCAAAGCGTGTTGCCCTGATTTCAACCCACCTGATGCCAGGGCAAGTTGCCATGTCAAAACCGGAGTTGGGAACAGGTTATGGAGGGCAGTAGATGCGCCACATGCCAACCAGCATAGCATGCTAACCAGTCTGTACGTTTATTCCCGGGGTCACTGTCTGCATCACGGCAGAGGCCGCTCACTGCCCCTCCTCTCGATGCACCGTCTCTGTGGGATTCCAGTCGCCCAGTCTTGCCCACTGTGCATGCTAGAGCTACCCATGCCATAGACCTTGCTGGGGCGTGTCGGCCTACCAGCGTTTTGGCGGGTGAATGGCCAAGAACGTGGCTTCTTGAAGTGATGGGAAGTTGCAATGACCACGAGCCTGTTGCGCAATGGCCATGAACCCATGCTGACGTCACCTGCTCGTTTGGGTTGGTTATGCCTGCCTGCGTATGCCCCGGCTTCTCCTGTCCCTCGGCAGAGCCATTGAACGTGGAGGTTCTAAAGGCTGCGCTCATCAACTTGACAAAGCCTACGCGGACAGCATTCGCGCTGTCAGCATAGGTCTGGCTCTGGCCTGGATGCAGAGTCGCCGTAACAGGCCAGCTGGGCGTGTCGAGAATGGAGTATGGACACAAGGTGCCGAGTTCTCAAAGGTGTCACTAAAATAAGCAAATTGAGACTGCAACTGTGTATGCGCTGCGAGGGCGGTGAGGGGGGGTGAGAGAGGGGAGAATGGGGACCCATGTGCACGGTAGTGCTTGTCGCCACCAGGGCCCAGGAAGTGTCCCCGCCAGTAGCCAAGTAATGGGCAGGGTTACAAGGCTGTGTACTACAGCTCGGCCGGGCTCCACATGCTTCAGCATATGACATGATAATGGGGCCATGTAGTTTTTGCAGGAATTTCATTTCCGGGGCTTATCTGTAGCTGTGTAGCTTACCTGTGTATAGTTAGACGATTGTTTGTTTTTGATGTCATCATGGGGTGAGCATGCTTGATGGCCGTGTATAATACAAGGGCAAGCTAGTTCCCAGGATTTTTGTAGAGGTAGACATCTCTTGAGTTTGGGTGTTTGTACTTTATGATGTAGACCGTGCCGTTAAAATTAACCCGTGTTTTTTTACAACGCGATACATCGCGTTGTAGGGTTAGAACGCGATGTATCGCGTTGTAATCTGACACGTGGCAAACCTATTAAACATGCGATTTTTGGTCTGAAACTTTCAACATAGGTCAGAAACATCTCATAGAATTCAGGAAAAAATCCTGGTAATTTTGGTATTTTTTTTGTGACAGCTGCAAACAAATATGTACCACTGAAATCAGGCATTTTCGCGGGACGAAGGTGAAGACGACGGCGATGGCGGCAGGTAGATCTCGCCAGTTTTCGCGCGAGTTTCAGTGGCACGACCATGATGATGCGTTCAAAGGTTGATAATTAGGTTTCTACGAGTTTGTTGAGGTACTGGGGCAAAGGAAACGTAGTTTTTTCCAGTTTCTCACCCTTGGAACTTTCATGCGGAAACCCTGGAAACCGGCATACATATTATTACGTCAAGACTCGGGTCTGCTGCGGCACCATGCTTGGTATTTCCATGGTGTTTCGACTTCTTAACACATGTTTATTCATTCCGAACGCCCGGACTCTCGGCTAAACCGAGATTTGTGCAGACTTTTATTGGGTAGCTCTGGGCATGATGGTGCCTGTAAATAGCGTAAGGCGTGACCGTGGCTATTGCTACGGTATGCTGTATTTTCCTGGAAATGGCCTCTGCCACCGGCTCAATAGTGCTTGCATGCGTAAGTATATCGTGTTTCTACCTAGTTTCTGCCAGTTTTCCACTTGTTTCTACCGACCTCTGCCCAGCCTCTCTAAGACCGCCATCCTACTTGACGTTGCTTGCATGTCAGCCATAGCAGGTTGCAGTTGTGCAGTATTTAGGTGCTGTATACGTCGGCCACAAGCCCTGGCAAGCGACCCCCTCGACCACCGCGGCCCCAGCAACTCCAGCCCCAGCCTAGGGGAATACAGCAGTAGTGTAGAATAGTTAGACAGTGGCCTTGTACATGCCCGCCTACTACAGGCACTATACCAGCTTCGGCCTAGCCTTTTTAGTCATGTACATGTGTGCCTATGATGAGCCACCCTCCAGATGATACCTAGCTTTATTTAATTATGCCGTGCCCATGCAGGGGGTCACTCCCTGCTGAGAAGCCATGCCCTAGCTTTTGTATAGCTGTGCTGATCTTCCCCACCTATGACAGGCTCCCCTTAGCTGGGTGTTGCCTGAAACTCTGGGTGGTGCAGGTGCCCTAGTGCACCTAGAGCAAGTGTTGTTTACATTCCCACCCTTGCAGGAAGTAGCTTAGAATGTATGATAGGCCATATGCCCCTTCTCTGGGCTATGTGCTACATATACTCCCAACGGCCGGAGTTATGTTACAATTCAATTCAATTCAATTCAATACGTCGTCAAGCCGTGCATATATCGAAACACACGCCCTGATCAATTCATGCTGTTTCCGGCCCCACCGTCTAGGTCATCTAGTCGCTCTACACGTAAGCCAGCCATAATTTCAATGCACACGGATACACATTTCCATCACCATTCATCTTCATCATCCTGAACGACTCGAACACGCGGACAAGATAACGGCAGGCTCGAGCTACCATGGTCCGGATTCTCCCGATTTCTGGCCTGCGCTGGTTGTCTCCTTGATATATCGTGAGGATTGGATGTTGATGGTTTATACTGCGTTGATTGTGCAAGAAGATCAGCTAGGTGCCCATAATCATGGTGTATAATCATGTGTTGTTAGCATCTTGCCACCATTTGCTAGCATGCATTCCGGCCAGCGTCATCTTTGCCTGCATGTAAGCTCATGGATCACTCAACCTATCCAAGCCTTGCATTACACGTGCCTCTTTCTTTCAGTATTGCACGCGTTATGGAATCAAAACCCAGCACCTCCGTTCCCACGAGGCAATGATGTGCTCAACACGTTGTGAGAGTGGATGATGCTTTGGCTATGGCTGCCTGATTCAGTCATATTACCTAGGTCATCCAGTCATGATGTTTGATGCATGTTTGATGCTGTATAACTTATGCAACACTTATTTTCAACGTTTTGACCCTCCAAGCTCACTACGGCCCCGTTTATGGGGCTCGTGTCGTTGCCTCATGTTGTGAAGGGCTCTCATTTTTCCCACTGCGTTGTACTGCGTTGTAATTGTGATGCTAATGAAAAATAGCTCCCGGTGGCCCAATGGGCCTGAGTTTTGTTTCACAGAGCCTGCATATGTTGCCCATAGCTCGTGCAAGAAGCCAGATTTTTTTCATGAACCATTTGTAAATAAGCACATGACTTGTGACCTAGGGTCAAGAAATCGCGGTCATGGTCAGACCCCCCTGTATTCAAACCAGTGTATCTCTCTAATGATCGAATTATAGCATTTTGTAGGTCTGAGTAGCTCAAAAAATCCTTTGATTTATGGGCTTTCAAGTATATACATGACCATGAAAAAAAAATTTCCTTAGGTGCTATACGCGTTCTAAAAAAAGCAAGCTTACAACGCGATATATCGCGTTCTAATTAAAAAAACACGGGTTAAAATGAATCATTAATTAATTGTTCACGTGCTCCCGTTGGGGAGTCACGGAGTATGGGACTGTGCCATGGATGTGCTCGAGTCCGAGCGCAGCCCCCTGAGCATCGGCGGTGCATTAACCCATACTCCGTCAGGCCATTTTTGGCACTTTCAGACCCCTAAAATTGCCAAAAATCATAACTCATAGACCACAACTCCAAATACCCCCAACCAAGATGCTAGGAGTATCTACACTTCAAGGGCTTTCATAATATGCAATAATATCATGAGTCTTATTAGTCCTTTGGATGATACCTTCAGTCAAAGTGAGCCAAAAGACGATCATTTTGTGCCAAGAAAAAGTATACCCCCCCCCCTTCTACTGAGGGGAGGGTCAGAAACCTCAAACCCAACATTGGACAATTTAGTTGGATAGTCCAATGGTGCTTTCCT
This sequence comes from Mesostigma viride, assembly GCA_009746045.1. Lineage (NCBI taxonomy): Eukaryota > Viridiplantae > Streptophyta > Mesostigmatophyceae > Mesostigmatales > Mesostigmataceae > Mesostigma > Mesostigma viride. The sequence continues at coordinate 565,726 of RPFO01000392.1, read as the reverse complement.
TTGGTCAAACTACCCGGATAGCCCATTTGACCCATACCATGCCCGCGTTTACGTGTGTGGCTTACGCGCGCGCAAACAGCCAACTATGCCATGCCATACAATGATGCAATATAATTGACCACAATAGACTGCCAAATATGCTGGAATACAAATATGAAGCCACCTGACACTCACTGAACGGTATCCCCCCAAGAAATGCCACAAACTGTGCAACATAATGGCTAATACCCCTCCTTGAGCAGGCATGGAAGGCAGTTGCAATTACCACTCATATATCCACCATCAGACATGTATGAACGTACGAGTTTCCATGCAACCAACACGGAAACGAATCGCCGCACCTGCCTCGATCACGACCTGGCCGGGTTCCGCTGGCCGACATGCTCATACGTCCCGGATACTGATGCTAGTGGCACAGGCAGCCATAGCCGCTCTATCCATGCATCCGTCATGATAACCATGTTGATTTATCTATGCAAAGATGACGTCTAACGCGTCGACGTTCCCAGCAGATGGTGCGCAGCGGACTTCCGTAAAACAATGTAAGGCCCAGGCGGAAAGAAGCTACCAAGAAACCAAAAAGAAACCGGCGATACCAAACGGGACGTCTCTTCTGATGGTGGCGACCAAGACAGAGATAATAACCACTGCGTATTTTCACAGTTCCGTGAATCTGATAATTCTTGACGAACCAACATAATGCATCATCGTTCAGGGGTCATCATCTGACCCATTTCAAGCTGCGGAACCCCAAATTTCCACCAAATGGCACGTTGACAGCCATATCTCGCTATCCGCGCGCGCAACGGTCAAAAATGTTAGCAAAAGTCACGTGATGCACAGCCTGGCAACGTGGTATTTAGGTGGCTATGGCGCAATTATCCCACCAACCTATGCATTTACGTTCACATTGGGTCTGTCCAGGAGCGGTGACATTCAGCCATGCTATTTGGGGGCCCAATACCGCCACCGCCAGGTCGAAATGTCCGGCCCCCATATTGAACTCAGGGTCCAATGCCAACCGCCGGAATGAAACTTGCTGGCCCCCAGTATGCTAGCGCCCCCCTGGGGCGCCGCCACCGGTGCGCCGACAGCCGGCCCCCATATGCCCCCCCCCAACGCGCTGAATTCGTGTTCAGTGACCAGATCACAATTTGATCCGGGAGCAAAATGATTGGCTGTACGTTACGAACAAAAAACGAAATTTTAGTATCTAAGTTCCGCAGCGCTTGCTGAATTTGCCCCCTTTCCAAGGCCCGCTGACAATACTTGAGAAATTCACCAATGAATGTTTGGTTTGAAACTGACCATGGATTGTTACTGGTGGATACACCTGGTGTAGACGAGCACTTGCCACGTGGCAAATCCCCTTTGGCAGTAGGCTCGCCATATGGGGGCCATGACCACCCACCGGCAGGCTATTTCAGCCGCAGCCCCTATATTTATATAGGGGCCGGACCAATGCAGCCACCGGCAGCCTTGGGGCCAGACCCTAATACCCGTGAAATTTTGGCTGGGCATGTCACCGCTCCTGTCTGTCCCGAGTTGCCTGACCACTTACATCCGTACCCGATGGCGCGGCGCTCGCGCAATATTTTGCCACGTGGCGGGGGGTGCAAGTGTATCCAAATGGATACACTTGACGGAGTATGGGTTAAATTAAAGGGCTTTTGACAGATCTGTAAAGTTAGGGCCCGAAAAATACAGATGGCTAGGCGTATATGCAGATCTGTTTTTTTATTCCAGATCTGTACGTAAACTCCGACGTAATGCCTTTACGTCTTCGGGGGTCGAGGTGCAGGCCGTGTTCACTTGTTCAGTACCTGGAAGCAAAATTCAGCCATGGCTACTGTACGAAAGCTAGAGGAATGTCAGCCGTATGACCTGCACACGAGGGTAATTAAGAAATCAAGCCGAAGTTAATCCTGCATCTTAGCGAGCAGAATAATTGCAAACACAACAGCAATTGTGCGACAGACCAAACAATAATGCCGCGTGCACTAGGCTCTGTATTCTGGTCACACCCATGTGCATTTGCTGCATTGGATTAGGCGCCATTACGAACTGAGTCGAGGGAAAACGCGAGGAGCGCCATCTAAGCAGTTGCTTGTCATGTCTATACGCCCGGGCATCTTATTATCTGTCTACCATGCACGCATTTTCCTTGGACGAATCAAACAGCTTTTGACATTTTAATGGCGACATTGAAGTCCGGCCACGACAATATAGCGCTGCTCAGAGCTTCGTTGCCGAGAAAGATGTGCTTTGTCCGGGCCGATAATGTAACTCTGCATAGACCCCGGTAGCTTTCAGCATGCGCATATTGCTTGAGGTAAGCGAGCCACGACGCCTGCAGGTGCTCCTGCCGAGGTGGAGACCTCCGAGAGCACGTGGATTAGGCTCATGCGTCAAAGCAGCATCGACCTTCATTCTCCTGGTGTGGAAGGTCACTTTTCAGGATTAACATATCTGAATGTTGATGGCCTGTGCATTTTCTGTCAATTGAGCAGCGATTGAAACCATGAGCCATGCAAGTGTAAGGTGCAGAATTCAGTTGATGAACCCAAGCCGGTAATGTGCAGAATTGATGAACCCAAGTTATATGTGCAGATGTTTCGTCCCATTGGCTGTGTGCTAGTGCATGAACCGTCTAGGCCCTTGGCGTGTACTCACTTGCTGCAACCGTGCCCACAGCTGCTTGTCAATACACGCGGCAGGCACAATGACTTTTGCCGCGAGGTGAAACATTGAACTCCCCCACACCTTGCATTTTTCACTCTTTGTTTTCCCTATCCATCCTACCCCCCAGCACACACACATGCACACACACACACGCCCACATACTGCACATGCACACAAATGTTCACACACACACGCCCACATACTACACATGCACACAAATGTTCACACACACATGCACACACGCACACACATACACACATGCACACATGCACACATGCACACATGCACACACGCACACACGCACACACGCACACACGCACACACGCACACACGCACACACGCACACACGCACACACGCACACACGCACACACGCACACACGCACACACGCACACACGCACACACGCACACACGCACACACGCACACACGCACACACGCACACACGCACACACGCACACACGCACACACGCACACACGCACACACGCACACACGCACACACGCACACACGCACACACGCACACACGCACACACGCACACACGCACACACGCACACACGCACACACGCACACACGCACACACGCACACACGCACACACGCACACACGCACACACGCACACACGCACACACGCACACACGCACACACGCACACACGCACACACGCACACACGCACACACGCACACACGCACACACGCACACACGCACACACGCACACACGCACACACGCACACACGCACACACGCACACACGCACACATGCACACATGCACACATGCACACACCCACGTGCGCACATGCACGCTAACACATGCGCACACACTAACACACACATCGTCGTCAGAACACACATGCACACAAATGTGCACACACCCACGAGCACACGTGCACATGCATACAATCCCACACAAACACAGGCAGACTTGCACACATGCGCCACATACATTAATCCATCACCAATAAACTGGTTGCTTGGACCCAACGACCTTCTTACTCGCCTGTCCACCCAACGTTCTGCCCATCCTCCCGCCTGCCCGCCTGCATGTCTGCCACCCGCCTACTGCCCACCCATCTGTCAGCCTGTCTGCCTGCTTGTGTGCATGCCTGCGGGCCTGCATGTGCACCTGCGCCCATGCACCTGTTATGCCCCCATGGCACGTATATGCAGCCTAGCTAGTTGAGTGTCTCTTTGCACGCGCACATGGGTGGCTACATGGGCATTTGCCTGTGTCTTGGGCTGGGGGGTTGGGCTGATTAGTTCAAGAGTGGGCGGGAAGACGGTGGTATAATTGGGTGGGTAGGGACGGAGTGGATGGATGATTGGGGGGGCTGGATGCGGGTGGGACTCAAGTTCGTGTAAAGTCCAAAGTTGCCTGTAGCATCAGCAAAAATAAGCGAGAAAGCAGCCTAAATTCAAGGAGCCTACTTGTTGTAACATGTGCCAAACTGCAATTAATGGTTGCAGGCTCACAAGCTGCCAGCTTCATAACGCAAATGGAATGAATTGCATGGTTACAGGACAAGCGTGTGGTTGGAAATCTTACAATGCCTGGCAACGTCTCTTTCATGTGCCCACTGAGAACCGCTGTTCAACACAGGAAGGCTTTGGCAAGCAACGAGCTTCGGCCAGGGCCTTCATTGCAAGGAAGCGTGTGTGAAGCAATAACGTCAGGATTTACAAGCAGAAACTATACCTAACTTTGCGACCTTCATGCAGTATGTCATGTGCATGGCTATGTAGTATGTGCCAACAATCACAACGAAAAAGTGCGAAATTGCAAACATTGCCATGGAAGGGCAGGAGCCACGCACGCAGCAAATTAAAACGGTTCGTGAACCAATCTGTCGGGCATAAAGGCAGCAAAGTCTGGCCAGCAATAATGCAGTGCGATGCGAGAAAAACTCGGTAACTATGGGCAGGCAGGCGCAGCTCGTCCTCAGCAGTGCTATCTAACGTGACGGCGCCTTATTTCCGCGTGCACGGTGCCGAACATGGCACTGGCCTGATTCCAGTTGCAGCAACGCCAGATGCCTTCCCGTCATAGAGCAGAGGCTTCACGTACGTCGACATCGTTGCCTACCAATCGTAATGCTTCCCGTGATAATGCACTCGCGTCCGAACAAAATGTCGAGAAAGCAAACAATCTACACGCGATAAAACTGGGCTGCTAGCTTTTCAGGACTGGTTTTACCATGCCTTAAAATTCCATTAGCTTACTTTTAAAACCATGGCTGACTAATTTTGGCTAATTTTCAGGTATTTGTGCCGCACCGCCCGCATGCATGGCCCGGGACGAGTCTCGAAGACGTAAGGGCATTACGTCGGAGTTTACGTACAGATCTGGAATAAAAAAACAGATCTGCATATACGCCTAGCCATCTGTATTTTTCGGGCCCTAACTTTTCAGATCTGTCAAAAGCTCTAAATTAAATTAAATCAAATTAAATTAAATTATAACATGCCTCCGTTGGGAGATCATGTAGCACATATTCCTTGATGGATGGGCGAGTGGAGGAAGCCGCGTAATCGAACTATCGTAACTCTAAGCTATCTAGTTTAGAAAATCCTAACTACACTACTCATAAAAACGCCGCCTTCTCTTGGGGGGAGGTGGCTTGCCCAGGGCTGGCGTGTGAGCCTCGACAATCTTCTGCGCCACCGCGTTTTGTTCTGCATGCATGGCCAGCAGTCCAAAGAAGGGATCGAGAGAGAGTGGATGCGGTGTTCAAACTGGGCTGGGACCGGTAGGTCGGCCAGCAACATCTGGGTGTAGTTCGTGGCGCAACGGGGTCGATCCTATGTTGCATGGGGAGTCACGGAGTTCCACAGTGCTCTGAGTGTGCACAGCGGGCAGGGGGCAGAGACACCGGCCCCCCTCCCTCATGCCATAGGGTTATAAATTAATAATAATTAAACTCGTGCTCCCATAATTGGGGAGTCACAGATAGATATGGGTGGATGGATGGGTACACACAATGCTAGTGGGGGGGTGGGGGTGGAGGGGGGGGTGCCGGAGAAGGGTAGTGCTGGAGGTGGGGGTGGGGGTGGAGGGGGTGGGGGGGTAGGAGGGTGTCGATTGGGCGGTTAATCCTTTTCAACGCATGGAGTCTTTCTTTTATAAAAGAATATATAATATAGGGCGGATATGCGTCCTCTCCGTCCTGGCTGGGGCCGTCGCTGGCGTGTCGACTGTGCCTCCGACGTCCCACTCAAGGCGGGCCAAGAGGCGAGTGAGGCTGGAAAATTTGCGGATCGAGGGTTGACCGTGGCGTGCCTGGCGACCTCACATTGCATATCCTGATGATGCTCGCACGGTGCGACATGCATGGAGATGGCCGAATTAAGGGGCCTGTTTATTATAATAAAGGCTAGCTGTGCCCAAAGCCTATTGTACCGCGAGGCCGCGAGGGTGTGCCCTTACCAGGCGCCCTCCATGCCGAGGACGTGCGTTGACGACGACGATGCAGCAGGGGCCGGCTTGCATGGGGCGCGGCTTGTGCCTCTTGTAAGGAGCTTGCACGGCCGTGCGCTTCCCGTCAATGAAAAGAACGGGGATGTCGTTGCATGACGAGGCGGACGTAGGTGTGTTTTTGGGGCCGCATATACCCAGGGTTCTACCACAATTAACCTCCAGCTCGCTCGTAGGCCTCCTCGAGGGTGGCCCAGCTCTAGACGAGACTTGCCAGTACTGCATGACTTCATGACACATTGTCAACTGTCAATACAGCAACACACAACCCCGTCATCCTATGATTACCATCTCCTTTCGATCCATCCATGCACGGCCTAGATTGATCGAATGCTCGATTCGATCGATCAATAACACGGATAGTATAGAGGCCGCAATGAGCCACTGACGGCCGCGCTACTTTCGGTGTGGATCGATCGTCATGAAGTCAAGCTATGTAGTAGTAAATTAGAACTTATGCGTTCAGCGCTGACAAATATCTCAAGGATCAACACATACACACATAGTTACAGTAATCCATGCGTTAAGTTAGTAACGATTGTTACGGTTACGGCCGCGCGCGTATTAAGTTACGACGTACGCCGGCCCAGAGTTTGGCAGCGTACACCTCACCGCCCACCTTTCACACATGCAATGTTTGGCCGGAAAAATGGACTTCGGGCAACTTCGATGCTGCAGCTGGATTGGGCTTGACGAGAGCTTTCGATTGCCGCATACAAGTCCATCGATCAGAGGAGCCGGGGGCCGGTGGGCTGCTAATATCCAATATCCTACCGCTAAGGTTATGTCCCCGCGATTAAGTGACGACGCCGGGGATCTCCAAGGCGGTGATCGTAACTTAACGCGGGGATGACTGAACATGGTTGTCTTACTCAAACAATAATCTTCATGAGAAATTACCATGGCCGTGCCAAGTCAAGTGGCCAGGGCTAGCCCTTTCAGTCGCTGATTCATAACATTAACCCGTGTTTTTTTTAATTAGAACGAGATACATCGCGTTGTAAGCTTTTTTTGGAACGCGTATAGCACCTAAGGAAATTTTTTTTCATGGTCATGTATATACTTTCCTAAAAGCCCATAAATCAAAGGATTTTTTGAGCTACTCAGACCTACAAAATGCTAATTCATTAGAGAGATACACTGGTTTGAATACAGGGGGGTCTGACCATGACCGGGATTTCTTGACCCTAGGTCACAAGTCATGTGCTTATTCACAAATGGTTCATGAAAAAAATCTGGCTTCTTGCACGAGCTACGGGCAACATATGCAGGCTCTGTGAAACAAAACTCAGGCCCATTGGGCCACTGGAGCTATTTTTCATTAGCATCACAATTACAACGCAGTACAACGCAGTACAACGCAGTGGGAAAAATGAGAGCCCTTCACAACATGACGCAACGACACGAGCCCCATAATTAAACGGGGCCATAGTGAGCTTGGAGGGTCAAAACGTTGAAAATAGGTGTGGTATAAGTTATACAGCATCAAACATGCATCAAACATCATGACTGGATGACCTAATATGACTGAATCAGGCAGCCATAGCCAAAGCATCATCCACTCTCACAACGTGTTGAGCACATCATATTGCCTCGTGGGAACGGAGGTGCTGGGTTTTCATTCCATAACGCGTGCAATACTGAAAGAAAGAGGCACGTGTAATGCAAGGCTTGGATAGGTTGAGTGATCCATGAGCTTACATGCAGGCAAAGATGACGCTGGCCGGAATGCATGCTAGCAAATGGTGGCAAGATGCTAACAACACATGATTATACACCATGATTATGTGCACCTAGCTGATCTTCTTGCACAATCAACGCAGTATAAACCATCAACATCCAATCCTCACGATATGTGCACGGCTTGACGACGTATACAGCACCTAAATACTGCACAACTGCAACCTGCTATGGCTGACATGCAAGCAACGTCGAGTAGGATGGCGGTCTTAGAGAGGCTGGGCAGAGGTCGGTAGAAATAAGTGGAAAACTGGCAGAAACTAGGTAGAAACACGATATATACTTACGCCTGCAAGCACTATTGAGCCGGTGGCAGAGGCCATTTCCAGGAAAATACAGCATACCGTAGCAATAGCCACGGTCACGCCTTACGCTATTTGCAGGCACCATCATGCCCGGAGCTACCCAATAAAAGTCTGCACAAATCTCGGTTTAGCCGAGAGCCCAGGCGTTCGGAATGAATAAACATGTGTTAACTAGAAGTCGAAACACCATGGAAATACCAAGCATGGTGCCGCAGCAGACCCGAGTCTTGACGTAATAAAATGTATGCCGGTTTCCAGGGTTTCCGCATGAAAGTTCCAAGGGTGAGAAACTGGAAAAAACTACGTTTCCTTTGCCCCAGTACCTCAACAAACTCGTAGAAACCTAATTATCAACCTTTGAACGCATCATCATGGTCGTGCCACCCAACAGCCACTGAAATTCGCGCGAAAACTGGCGAGATCTACCTGCCGCCATCGCCGTCGTCTTCACCTTCGTCCCGCGAAAATGCCTGATTTCAGTGGTACATATTTGTTTGCAGCTGTCACAAAAAACCCCCCCAAAATACCAGTATTTTTTCTTGAATTCTATGAGATGTTTCTGACCTATGTTGAAAGTTTCAGACCAAAAATCGCATGTTTAACAGGTTTGCCACGTGTCAGATTACAACGCGATACAGATGTCGCGTTCTAACCCTACAACGCGATGTATCGCGTTGTAAAAAAACACGGGTTAAGTCATCTGATCCATTGAGATATTCACTGGGTACATGTGTTCACATTTATATACGATGAGTAGGGCATGACATCAACTCATGGAGCCACCTCGAGTACACGGCTAATGGGGACACACCATCAAGTGTCCATGCAAATATGCAAAGCACCAAACAACCGCAATATGACGTCGGACGTCCCATCTGCCATGAAGCATGAAGCCTTGGCGCGTTGTTATTGCTTCATGCTCCTAGTTGCCCTTGATGACTGCCTCAGCTGCTTGTCGGCCAGAAATCATGGCACCGTTGAACTGCAAGCAGATCAGAGCACATGAGGATCATCAGATGCCAAGAAACTAAATTGCAGTATAAGAATGCCAGTATGTCCGCGATAATCAATCAAACCCATCCTTGCTGTACCGCCTGTACACACGACCTGCGTCAGTTAGGGAAAGCACACTTGAGAACTATCCGCACATGGAACTTTACACTACACTGGCTCTTATTGCATCCAGTTAGCTCTCAGGCGGTGCCCACAGACAAGGTGCCACAACAATGATCCCATGGCATCATGACCTACGGAGAACGGGGCTAATACCTGCTGAAGCATGCAGGGCAACCGAATCTGCATGGTGTGGAGCAAGGCTTCATGCTGGTGGCCCAGCGCCCGAGTTCCAACCATTCCGAACTTACCACTAAACTACAAGGGCTTGTGCGCTTGCTGTATACTAAGTATATATTATTTGGCCTGGGACTCCCAGCTGCTGCTACTCCATATTACAACAGCCCCGACCAATACAAAAGGCTGGCATTTACAAATAAGGTAAGCCTTGCTACCAGGCTAGTTACGGCAACAGCGCTAATGCAGTTGAGACCAGCTAGTGCTTCCCTTGTTGCTGTGTTCTTGGATCACATACCCCCCTGCTGACCATGCACCACAGATGCTGTCAAAGGGAAATGAAGTGATAATGCAGATGTTTGGAGCATGAAACGTACCGTGGCACCCCCGCAGTAGTCACCGCAGATGTAAAGGCCATTGCCGAGCTGTGGTTCGGAGCCGAAGGACGATGGCGGCTGCTGGTTCGGCTGTCAGAATCAAGAAGGGGAATGTGGCAATGCACATGGCATTGGGCGTCGAAGCAGGATATGTACAATAAGCAATAATGCTTTAGTACTCTATCAGTCGGATTCGCAAACGATTGAAAGTGAGGCAAGCTTGAAGGGTCCGAGGAGTAGGGGAGCTGAGCGGAGCAAATGCAGGCCATTCCTTGTGGTTGCTGCCTAATTGCCCAAGTATGGCACAGGGGGCAGATGCACTTTTTGTGTTGTGATACCAAACTTGCAAAGCCGCGGTTACTGTCCAGTGTTTACGTCATGGGGACCGAGGAGGAAAGTGTGGAACAAAGATGAGGGTTGCTCATAGTTCCAGGTGACAATTACGTCCACAAACGGAGATACAATAGCAGTTGACAGTTTGCTGGTGCAGCACGGGCGCCCTCTCCATGCTGACCTGGCTGAAGGGGATGCGGTACAGCCGGAGCAGCTCCCACGGCGCGACGATGGTGTCGCCGAACCAGCGGGACAGCTGCGCCCGGACCTTGGCCTCCAGCTGTGTATCGGAGAGGTCTGTGAAGTTGCCGATGAGCGACAGAGACACCAGGTGCTGCCCCTGGGGCGCATATGCGGGCGAGACGGTGCTTGGGAAGCAAAGGTTGTTGATGAGGCCGTCTGCCCATGGGTGAGGGAGATGGGAAGGACCAGGGGTTGATGAGGCAGGGTGCCCACCGAGTGAGCATCATGCGCCACGTAGAGGATTATGTGGGATTGCGCAAGCAGCACTCGATGAACTTGCCTGTGAATGAACACGCTTGATTGCAAAGCAAAACTAGCTGGTCGAGATCGTGGGAGAATGGTTGTGGATCCTCCAGCGTCCATGATTGTGACTGCTACTCTGTACTAGTAGCCCAGGGATACCCCAGCACGACCTCCGCAGAAAAAAAATGAGAGGGAAGGTGCATGTAAACGAGGCAATCATTGGGCGCCATAACCAGAAACTTCATCTATTGATCATGGGCGAAAAAATAACATGGGCGTTTGGCCTTGGTCTCCTGCCGCCAGATCAGTCAAGGTACGCTGCTGCACATGTCTGCTGGTTGAAGAAAGCGACCAAGAAATGAAAACAGATGCGGTGGCGTAAGCAGTTAGTGCCCCTGCTCCCCATTTCGCTCAACCCACCGTCATCACCCTCCCCGTTGAGGTAAAGGATGGGTTCCGTTGACGGCACCTGCTTGGCCGCAAAGTACATGCACACAGTGCCAACCGGGTCGGCGGTGATGCCAGATTTGGGGGGCAGCCGCGACCCGAGCAGCTTCTTGGCGACCGGGCTCTCTACCTGTGCATTGGAGATGTGGGTGGGCCAGCATAAGCCAGCAGAGTAAGCAACCACTACGGCATGGAAAAAGCACAAGTGATTAGAATCTGATACACGTTACGATGCACAAAGGTGCTGAAGCTAAGGTCAATTGGAGTGCCTTCCTACTAGAGAAATAAGTTTATTACAATAAGTGTGTGCAGGCTTTAGAGTTGAGCCTAGCCAGACCCTCAAAATCAATGCACACGTTATTATCAAGTTAGGCCAGTTCACCATGCTGGGGCCCAGCACATGCCCCCTCGGTCCAATCTTGTCCCCAACAGCAGTGAGGGTGGGTGGGTGGGAGCTGCAAAAAGGCCTTCCTACGTCCACGACACCGCTCTAAAAACGGTGTGAAAATGTAAAACAAAGCACATGTCTCAAGGCGCTGCGCCCCCCTCAAAAGGGCGGGCATGGTTGACAGTAGGCACAGTAGGCACTAGTACTGGCGGCAATGCCGGTCCCCTTCTACTCTAGTCCAATGTAACACAAGCACCTCACATGGTGTAGGTGACGTACGGTAGAGCTACGCTACACGCGGCAGATCGCCCCCCTTCAAGCACGCCGCAACATAACTATAAAATGAGCAGGTAGCTAAAAAAATTATGATGCAAGTGACGGAGGGATGCGGCTGAAATGGGCACGCCCGGATCAGTGACGCCCTTTTGGCCTAAGCAACTGCAATGTTGCCCTGGCTATCAGAGATAGGTTGGCACAGGTTGTTTGGCACAGACAGGTCATCACAGATAGCTGACCACAGATAGGACTTGACACCAGGATTCATTTGGGTGACGCGTGCTCTGGGGAGGGATTACACATAGTCGTCTTGCATGTGCCTGACGCACGCAGCTGCTAGGGAGCAAGGATAGCCACGTCCACCACCACAGACAAGCCTTGTAGCTTGCAGATTCCAAAACTTTGCCAGGTTCGTACTTTCGGGCATTGCAGAGCGGCGCGGTTGCACAAGCTGATGCCCTCAAGTTGGAACCACACATCAGTGACATCACATGGAGGCGGCGTGTAGGAAGCACTGAGCTCATTCACTGCAAACTACCGGGAATCCTAGAATGGGCTAGCAACTGTGGTTGGTGCTGGGCTCTGATCACGTGCACAATGCAACAAGGTGGCATTGCTACGATGCAGGTTAAACCATTTCTTCATGGCGTGTGCCAGGGGCACGTGCGAAGCTGGGGAGTCGGGGACCATGCCGACAATACATCTACTGACCGCCACGATCACGCCCTTCCTCGCGATGAACTTGGTCCCATCACGGGTGGTCACGGTGGCCGGCCCGTTGGTCTCGGTGCCTGTGATGGTGACAGCTGGCGTGTTCAGGTACACGCGCTTGGCATCCAGGCGCCCCTTGATCTGCTCGCCAATAGGGAAACAGCGGCGATTGCACGGCAAGAATGACAGAAATGGATAGCCAACTTCCAACCACTTCATTTCACTGTGGAAAAAGCATGCATCAGGCCATCATCCCTTAATAGGACATTTCAGGCGGGGCTGGCCTGGCATTCCATGTTTGCATATCCTTCTGATGCAATCAAGGAACACGGCGTGCAGGCAAAGCATACTATTCTTTGTTCCTTGGAGGGATCTCGCCATACAGCGAGCTTAACAACACGACCGCCTTTGTCAACAACAAAAGATGCATGCTTGCATGCTTCCTGGAAGTATAACGTAATAACCATAATGACACGGCTGATTTTTCTGCACGATGAAACGAGGCATCATATTGGCATGGTGCCATCAGACCCACGGGATGATGGATTCGCCAACACAGGTCCATTTCAGGCCGTGGCGCCCTAAAATAGTGTGTTACACCAACCTTAACAATCATGTTGTAGCGGTTATCCTGTAGTCCTACAGTCAAGAAGCTATGTCTGGTAACAATGATTGGAAGCACCGTAAATGGCACCTACATGTCCTTCCCTGGGCGCTCCCGGGCAATTTCCCTGAGGCATGGCTTGTCACTGCAAAGGCAGCTTCTGTGTGATTGTGCCGCAGTACCTGCTGCGTGATGGCGCCGATGCCCTGTGCGGGCAGGCAGTTGTCCCCCGTGGCCAGCATGCGGATGACAAAGTGGAACAGGCGGGAGGTCGTGCGCAGCTTGCGGTCGAAAAAGATGCCTCCCAGGAAGGGGCGGAAGAAGCGCTCCACCTGACAGCCAGGCAAGGGGGGGGTAGGGCGCACAGGTGGGAGGATGCCACGAAAACCAGTCGACAGCTTGAAGGATGTAATAAAACCAGCATTCCACCAGGCAGGCAGGCTATGAGCCGGCTTATGGGCGCGAGGATACGATGAGACCATTTCCATGTTGAGGATGCAACACTTAAAAAAGAAAGCAACGATACCAAGTTAACAGTTTGAAGGGTTCGACGAAACACAGCGCCCCAGCAGGCAAACGCCAATGGTGGGAAGCTGCGCGACCAGACCTCACCGAGTGCACCACGATGAAACATGCGCTTGGATGGTGGCACATGATGCTGCCCATCCTGTCTTATAACCATGATGGCATCAACGTAGGGATCAACGTGTGGATGCCTCACTGTCACCCATGCGTGAGACAGCACATACCGGTCATACAGAAAGGAAATGTACAAGAGAAAGCCCCTTGAGAAGTTTGAGAGGCCTCGTTTCCAGATTTGACTGGGGGGAAGGGACAAAGACAACATGGCACTCAGCGCCCAAATGCCAGATACAGTAACTTCACCGCCTCAACAATGACGTGATTCAAAGCAATCACAACAACTGCTGAAATTAGGCCCACACATCAAAAGTGTTGACAGTAGAAACAATAACCACAGTAAGACATGGTAAACATCAGCACAATAACCACAGTAAGACATGGTAAACATCAGCACAATAACCACAGTAAGACATGGTAAACATCAGCACAATAACCACAGTAAGACATGGTAAACATCAGCACAATAACCACAGTAAGACATGGTAAACATCAGCACAATAACCACAGTAAGACATGGTAAACATCAGCACAATAACCACAGTAAGACATGGTAAACATCAGCACAATAACCACAGTAAGACATGGTAAACATCAGCACAATAACCACAGTAAGACATGGTAAACATCAGCACAATAACCACAGTAAGACATGGTAAACATCAGCACAATAACCACAGTAAGACATGGTAAACATCAGCACAATAACCACAGTAAGACATGGTAAACATCAGCACAATAGCCACAGTAAGACATGGTAAACATCAGCACAATAACCACAGCAAGACATAGTAAACATCAGCACAATAACCACAGTAAGACATGGTAAACATCAGCACAATAACCACAGTAAGACATGGTAAACATCAGCACAATAACCACAGTAAGACATGGTAAACATCAGCACAATAACCACAGTAAGACATGGTAAACATCAGCACAATAACCACAGTAAGACATGGTAAACATCAGCACAATAACCACAGTAAGACATGGTAAACATCAGCACAATAACCACAGTAAGACATGGTAAACATCAGCACAATAACCACAGTAAGACATGGTAAACATCAGCACAATAACCACAGTAAGACATGGTAAACATCAGCACAATAACCACAGTAAGACATGGTAAACATCAGCACAATAACCACAGTAAGACATGGTAAACATCAGCACAATAACCACAGTAAGACATGGTAAACATCAGCACAATAACCACAGTAAGACATGGTAAACATCAGCACAATAACCACAGTAAGACATGGTAAACATCAGCACAATAACCACAGTAAGACATGGTAAACATCAGCACAATAACCACAGTAAGACATGGTAAACATCAGCACAATAACCACAGTAAGACATGGTAAACATCAGCACAATAACCACAGTAAGACATGGTAAACATCAGCACAATAACCACAGTAAGACATGGTAAACATCAGCACAATAACCACAGTAAGACATGGTAAACATCAGCACAATAACCACAGTAAGACATAGTAAACATCAGCAACAGTAGCTCTTGCAGGCAGCAGAGAAGAGAGATCCGCTCAGATGAGGCTTCCAGGTGCCAACTGCCTATCTGGCGTGTTTGCGATACACAAAGAATAAAACAATCTGAGGACAAGCTTCTGTGTGGATGAACAAGCTACGATGCATGATATGTGGTGTGCACGAGTGAGCCCAACGCACCATGGACTGATGACGCAAGGTTTCACCAGTCAGCACATCTATCTAGCGCAGGAGCCTCGCATATCCCTGGCTAGGCTGGCCTCCTCTGCTGGCTGTCTTAATTCCGTTGTAATGCCTCTGACACAGCCAGGAACGGAATGTGGCTGGTGGTCATTGCACAGCCTGCCATCTCTCACCCTTGTCTGTGCCCGCATACCTCACATTGGATTGTGCCTGTCCATCTCGCCCGAGACGAGCTCACCTCGGGAACATGAAAAACAGGTTTTCATCTGCGATTGAAGGAGTTCGGCTCTTTTTACAAGAAAGGGAGGACGGGACTGTTGTTGGCCATTGGCCATTAGCCATACCATGGACAAGGGGAGGGGAGAATTGGAGGCAAGGGGAGACGTGGACACACGAGCACGTATACACATACACACACAGAGAAAAAGACAGAGACAGAGAGAAAAGAATGCGCGATGCCATGGAAAACTATAAAGCCAGGGTAAGGCGAGAAACCATATCAAACCGCCATACCATGGAATCAGAGAAGCCAATCTCCTGGAGGCGAGCGGCGATGGTGGTCTCTGGCGCCTCGAGCAAGTCAAGCGCATCCCCTTGCAGCGATTGCAGCCGGACCTGGTGCCAGAATATGAGGAGCAGGGGTGACACCAGGGATGACAGGGTGTACAAGGTCAACTGGATGAGGGGAGGTGGGAGGTCATTGTAGCAAGCTGAGAACAACTGCAGTGTACATATGGTTGCAACCTGCTGGCGAGTGCAGTCGATCCCCCCTTATACCGCAGTGGCCCTTGTATCACTTCGCTTAATTATGTATGAATCGCCCTCGTACATGCCCCAAAAAAACCTCCTTCCGGCCTCGTACAACCCAAGATATCTCCTTCAGGTAGTCAATATACATATTAGGGCCCCCCAGATGGTACACCTGCGGAGGCCCCTCAAGTATATACCCGGACAATATACCTACCTACTGTTATTAAAAAAAGATCCCAAAAGTCTACGTACACGTAACAAAAATTCCAAAAACTCTTCGTACGATAAGCATAAACATATACGGGAAGCCGTGGTCATGCTCGGGCATAATGCGGCCATGTCCCAAGGCAACTGCCCGCCCCATAAACAAGCGCGTTCTCCTGGACGGTACCCTTGAAGGCACAACTGCTCGGGACCCGTACGTCCAGGACCAGACAGTGATGCCATCAGACAGACACGGTGTGCTGTGTAGATTAAGGTGACAGAAAACAAAACTCGCATGGCACTAGCATGAGGCCCCCCTCAAAGCCCGTGAGAAGGCAACCATGTCCTGCAATGGCAACCAAGCAGGGTGCCTACAGTGCCAGCGATCCTATCTTCTAATTCTAGTAAGGCCCCCCCCAACCCCTCCAACTGCTTCACATCCTGCGCGGCAGCTCACCAGGCCGATCTTCAGCTTGTCCACAAACGTGCCGATCGGATTGGCCAGGGACGCCACGCCCTCCAGGGGGTGGCGGAACGGGTCCTGATGCGACATGCCAGGGATGTAGCCAGGGGTGCAGCATTGAGCATGGGGAGCAACACATCAATAAACATCCCGTGAGTGGAAACGGGGTAGTGGGCAACATGCAACGCTACCGTGCTGCGTCAAGTCCATCATGGCAGCACAGACCCTTCCACTTGTCAAAGGGACATTCCACCTAGCAGGTTAAACCAGTGGCTGTCTCAGCCTGTGCAGGTCTCCCTCATGAAGACATACCAACCACCATTGACCCTGTAGGACACGACACCAACCATCACCAGAGAGGCCGGTTGTGTAGCGGCCCGATAAGAGTCATGCGAACATCGCTGATATATACTGCCTACTGGCGGTATTTTTTCCTTCTTTAGGGACGGGCCCTTCTACGATAGGAAACCCGCGAGCTACATGGCGGGCCACACCCCCATGCCTCTGGGAAAAGCACATGGGAACATGCATAGCACCCGAGACACTCACCCATGATGTAGGGAGCTGACGAAAGGAATAAGCGGAAACGGCGAAAGAAAGTCCCACAATCTTCACTTTCACTTACAGCTTTTTCATTTTGTTTTGGCTGCAGCCGTACATCCCTATTCCCCATCATATACAAACACGCACGCAACACAACTCGACACATGCATCTATGTGCGGGCAGCTAGTAACAAACGGCCCACACGGCCAAACCTGGGCTCAGCTATTGTGCCTTCAGGAAACATGACATCGATGCCGCTTTTACTGACGAAAACTAATCAGTTATTGCGTGTTGTTGAAAAGCTATATTGCTGCTCACCGCAACACGATGGAAGGAGCCGTTGTAGCGGACCATGGCGCCCGCGTAAAACTTGCCCAGGCCCAGCGCGTCATAGTCCAGGGCAGACCGGCACTCTGAGCAAGCCAACACCAGAAACATGCAGCATGCACCAAAGAGGAGTGGCAAATGTAAGCAGAGATATTTATAGGAATCTGGCATGGAACGAAAGAAGACTAGTAGAGCAAAGGAAGACTAGGGTGCATGGCTGGGTGCTGATTGCCTATCATCACTCCCCTCGTCACTAGGCTTCCAGACCACCAAACACCGACGTGCCTACACGCTTTCCCTTTTCCCTACACAACTACCTACCCGCCGGCCATGTGCCACCCTGCTTGCTTGCCCCTTTGTCCTTTGATACTAGCCATGGTAACCAAGGATGTAAGCAGCCCCCACAAGCCCTAGTTTAAGGGTTAGGGTATACACCATGCAACCGTAGAGGTCCCGCCAAGCACTGCGTGGGCTAGGATAGATTATCTGCTCCCACCTCTCGGCATATCAGGTGAATGCTTTAGATAATGTCTCTGTCATTGCCTCTCTCTCTCTCTCTCTCTCTCTCTCTCTCTCTCTCTCTCTCTCCCTCTCTCTCTCTCTCTCTCTCTCTCTCTCTCTCTCCCTCTCTCTCTCTCTCTCTCTCTCTCTCTCTCTCTCTCTCTCTCTCTCCCTCTCTCCCTCTCTCCCTCTCCCTCTCCCTCTCCCTCTCCCTCTCCCTCTCCCTCTACCTCTCCCTCTCCCTCTCCCTCTCCCTCTCCCTCTCCCTCTCCCTCTCCCTCTCCTCTCCCTCTCCCTCTCCCTCTCCTCTCCCTCTCCCTCTCCTCTCCCTCTCCCTCTCCTCTCCCTCTCCCTCTCCCTCTCCTCTCTCTCTCTCTCTCCTCTCTCTCTCTCTCTCTCCCTCTCTCTCTCTCTCTCTCCCTCTCTCTCTCTCTCTCTCTCTCTCTCTCTCTCTCTCTCTCTCTCTCTCTCTCTCTCTCTCCCTCTCTCCCTCTCCCTCTCCCTCTCCTCTCCCTCTCTCTCTCTCCTCTCCCTCTCTCTCTCTCCCTCTCCCTCTCCCTCTCCTCTCCCTCTCTCTCTCTCTCTCTCTCTCCTCTCTCTCTCCTCTCTCTCTCCTCTCTCTCTCTCTCTCTCTCTCTCTCTCTCTCTCTCTCTCTCTCCCCTCTCCCTCTCCTCTCCCTCTCCCTCTCCCTCTCCCTCTCCCTCTCCCTCTCCCTCTCCCTCTCCCTCTCCCTCCTCCCTCTCCCTCTCTCTCTCTCTCTCTCCTCTCTCTCTCTCTCTCTCTCTCCTCTCTCTCTCTCTCTCTCTCTCTCTCTCTCTCTCTCTCTCTCTCTCTCTCTCTCTCTCTCTCTCTTCCTCTGTGTACGCGCATGAGTGCGTGTCCATCTCCCCCCGTCCCTTCCTCTCTCTCCTCTCCCCTTCTCCATGGCACCACACATGGCCATCGGTTATCCCAGCCTCCCTTCCTGTACGTTGGTACGCGCGTGTTTGTGACTCATCTTCCGGCGTACCTGGGTACCCTGACAAAAAGATCTGGAACCCGCGGTCCAGCAGGAAGCCGTCCACCTTGTCGGTGCGCACGCGGCCACCCACGTCGTCCGCGGCCTGCGCACAGGTCCAACGTGCAGCAGCGCACGATGCATGTGGTCAGGGTCCATCGTGTAGTTCAGCCAGCCCAAGTGAATGATATAGTACTAATCACAGCCTAGTACCAGAAGGTACAGGAATGAGGTCGGCAACACAAATGAAAGCACAATATATATACATATATTCATTCAGAATGATACATTACGGAGGTGAGAATAGCACGATAAAGGGGGCTTGGGGCGCGCGCCCCGGCATTGGGTCGTACCCAACATTTTTGGACGCGCTCGAGGCAGGGTAGGCGTTGTCAGGGGTGCGGAATTTTGGGGTGGTCTCAGAATCCGAGGGAGCGCGGTCGGTGACGGTGCCCTGAAAACGGGGTCAAAATAGCGTGCGCGCGCCCTTAGGGGGTGCAGATATCATCCCAAAACCGGCAAACGGCCGGGAATATGGAAAATCTGACTTGACCAGCGCGTTCGCCAGCCCTGGTTACAGTTATGCCCTGGTGCAAACGCTCAGGGCCACTGGGGGCCAGGACCACCCAAAAAATGGGGACACACGCCTTTTACGGGGGGGGGGGGGGGGGGGGGGCTTGGGGCACGCTTCCCAAGCGGGGCGCGCGTAGGGTTTTGGAAGGCGGTCGAGGCGGGGTTGGCAGGGGGGAAGTTGTCGAGGAGGGGGGGTCCCCTCTGTTTTCCATGGAGTGCGGGCCGGTGCCTTAGGGAGAAGGGCGCTTTAGGAAAGGCAAAGCGGGGGCTGGGGGCGGGGGGTTGCCCGCTGGAAAAAACCAAAGGTGGAGGGGGGCTGGCTGGCATGCCTCGATAAGGCAAGATGGTGGAGGGGAGAGCCGGTCATCTCCTGAAAGGCCAGAAGGGGGAGGGGAGACGTTCGTCTCCTACAGGCCAGAAGGTGGAGGGGAGAGGGTCGCCCCCACAAGGGCCATTAGGTGTATGGGGGGGGTGAGGGATGGTTAGGGGAGGGGTGCACCCCCCCTCGCAAACGCGTGATTTCCCGACAATGCAGGCCACCCAATATCGATTTCTCTTTTTTTTTGCCCCCCCCCCCCCCCCCCCCCCCCGACATTCATGCTTTTTCGTACACGCAGCGTAGACACGCAGGAAAGGAGCCCGGAGGAAACATGAGTCACCCACCCGTGCAGTACATGGCCTGCCAGTATACACATCAACAGCACGTGAGCTGGCCAGCCCCGGCAGCAAACACCATCCAGCTACCTAAGCCCCACATTAGGAGCTGATTCAACAGAAAACCCACAAAAAGTTCACATCAAAAAACGACATGTATATATAGGCACGTGGCAGGGACCCAAGATACGCCCACACGGCAGGGAACTTGGTGTGATGTGGGACATGGTCTCTCACACAGCGCCGTTGATGCATATAAAGCGGCAGAAAACCATGTTCTCTTCTGGCAAGCCATTTTACATATGTCACATGAACCCGTTACGCCATATGCCAGGAAACATATCGGATTCTCCCGATTTCTGGCCTGCGCTGATTGTCTCCTTGATATGTGACATACATTATGGTAGGTACCATGGCAATCGCCCAACAGCTGCCCAACCTGGCACATATCATGGTAGTGCCACCCGGGCGGAATGCGTGATGCAAGAGTGAAATAGCGCCCTTTCAAAACGATTTTAACTACAACATATCATTTCTAAACAAATGCACGCACTACAGACGCAATTGCAACTTAGGTCATAACATCGATTCAGGTCAGGATAGCATACGATCCGGGAAAGCAAGAAGTAGATTTAATACTGGGAGCTACTTATCAAACCGAGGTGTCATTCATAATGCACGTCGTTCAAAAGAAACAATCTTTGTGGTAAAGTGTCGTTCTTCTCGCCACGAAAGTTGTTCGTAGCTGCTTCCGAGGAGCAGATTTCGCGCGTCTTCCAGTGATATGCAGCTATATATAAGCACATAATCTAACGTCTACATTGGACAGAACGAAACGTTTAATGCAAGACCACTGATCATTGAGTTGGGAAGTCCCTGTTGGGCAACCCATAGCAAGTAACTTACCTCGAGGAGAGCATAGTCAACTCCTGCCTTCGCGAGCGTCTGAGTGCAGCTTAACCCTGCCAATCCAGCTCCGACGACCACCACATCGAACTCTTTCACGCCTGTTGTGGAATTGGCTGTAGCCTGGACAGTTCTGGCAAAATACTTCTGCCTAGGCTGTCCCGAAATCCCTGCTTTAGAAGAAAAAATGTTATCACCAGCTAGGCTATTCTGAAAACGCAGAGCTGCGATTGCCGAGGTGCGTGGCCGGTAGTGAGGCTTCGGCTGGATGGATCCGGCATTACAAGACGATGTTACCAAGCACTGCAGGGGACGAACAGCCAAGTGCGACTGTGCAGAGAAGCATTGTGTCGCAGCCATTTGCGCCAGAAATGTTGGGGTCTTTCCGAAAAACGCCCTGTGCAAGCTATAATGCAAGCAAAATTATGCATTATTTCGCTGCAGCTGATGTGACGGTAAGTGCATTCATGCCCATCTGTGCTTTGCTGCTGGCGCCACGTTGCAACCCGTCAACCAGGACACGTGAAGATGGCACTGATATCAAGTAACGTGCGTGTTTGCAACTTGCCCGTTGAAACTCTACGGCGGAGCCAATTTTCGGAAGAACCTCACCCTTATGCTTGCAAATTCGGGACAAATTCGGTGGATGTATGTATGGATGGATGTATGTATGGATGGATTGACGGATTTTCATCCCCTATTCCTATGTTTTCTCACGTGTACGGCCTTATAAGCTTCGCCAATTCTGGCGAACCTGACGGTTCTTCCGAAAATTGGCTCCGCCTGATTAAAGAAGGAGCACTGTTAGGGCAACTTTTGCAACTACAAGTACTGTAAATCTAATCAGAGTGGTCACATAACGCTACATAAAAATACTATCACCTGTCACCGACAAACCACCTCGAGGATACCCTACATTGTGGATTGGCTGATACGTTTCCCCCATTTCACATCTCTGGTTAATAATTGGATAATAAAAATACCAACAATTATGTAGCACTGGCAGAATTATCCGTTGGCCCCATGGCTAAATATATATCTGGAGTATGGAGTTGAGTTGAGTTGAGGTTATTCCCGCGCCGGTGTACCGATTACCTAACTACCGACAGTGTCTGACTGTGTGACCGCTGGCATGGCGTCCCAAAACTCAAAGAAGATTTACGCACAAAGGTAGCGTCTTTAAATTAATCTGTAACTTACAATACGTAATTTGACACGGCCGGACCGATGGTCTAATGGCGCACGAATGTACACTTTACAGCGCATGTTGCAATTTGGTCGGACAAAGAGCTTGACCCGTTGCCGACCAATGCAGTGCAGATCGACTAGCATCTGCTCTCCTCCGCAGTAACACGCTGCAGGGTTTCATACCTGCTGGCAATCCGATGCGAGATGACGGGGCGAGTGGGGCAAGCCGCGAATTCATGAATATTTAGTTTTATCTTGGCTGCGCGCGTGAACGAGTGGTTCCAAGGCACGCAATTTCGTAATTATCTGTGGTCAACGGAGGGAAAAAATCTCGTTTTTGACAAGGAATTAGCTAGCTGCTTCCAATTGCACGCTATGGATCCTCCTGGCTCCAGTAATGCGGGAGACAGCGCTGTCCATCAAAGAGAGCGCACCAAACCTCCACTGTTCCGAGGCGAGATTAATTTTACACAGAACTTTACTACTCGGTCGCATGCTCCTTACATTGTAGTCCCTTTTGGTGATCCCGGGGCCGTAGCCACCTCCGTTGACTTTGCTAATGAGCCCCATCCAGATGGATGGGGACTTCCCAGGCCATCCTTAATCATCTCAGTGACGGGAGGTGCTCAAGACTTCAACTTGAAGCCACGGCTAGAGGTGAGACTCGCGCGCTGCTCGGATGATCTCGCCTGCAAGGCATGCATCTGGTGAAGCCGTGCTACAACAGTTGAACGGGGTCTCCTAGGATGTCAGCAGTGTACGAAATTGTGTCCTTCATACCGATGTGCCCACGTCATCCTTTGGTTGATTGGCTTTGCCTGCGTAGGGTCGAGGTCTGCCTTTGTGACCCTAGAAATATGTCTAGGCGGCATGCAATTGAGCATGTCACACGCTGGCTTGCACTCCGGGCACAACTGGCACAGTGTCAGCGTGCACATCCTTGTGTCTTTGCGAGATAGTGTTCAGACCCATCTACCAAGTGCATATTATGTTGAATGTATGCACGCCTAGATCATTGTGCCTCGATTACATTCACCTGTATGGCAGATCGACAGAACAAGCTCCTTTTGAAAGATTGGCGGCACGAATGCTTGCCTCACTCGAGTGGCTCCTTTTATCTGGCTGGTTTTGTCAGGCATGTACTCGTGGGAATTTAAAGGATGCCTTTCAGATCTCCTACTTAGAGGTCTCACTACCAGACTTGCATAAGCAAAGCCATTTCACCAAAGTGAGCCAAAGCGAGCATGGACAGTCACTGTCCTGTGCACTCTGGCCACATCACTCACTGCTGTGCGGAAGAAACTCGTACATGCAATACTTCTGCCCTCTGTGTGCCACTGCGAGCTCTCATGCTCACATGCACGCTGGTGGCCTCATGGTTGTTGGTATTAATAACATCGGCCCCGCATGCGTGCAGGACACATGGTCACCAAGGGCCATAACTATAATGACGCTATAAATAGCCGTGTTTGATCACCCACTATTGCATGCGTGCAGGACATGTTTACCAAGGGGCTCACCATGGCGGCCAAGAACACTGCCGCCTGGATCGTGACGGGGTATGTGGCTCCCCGCATGTATAGGCCAAGGAAAGAGGTCCCGTGCAATCCCAAGCAAGCGGGGGCCTGCACACGGCCCCTGTTTGTCCCGCTGGCTGTTCGCGCCTCATGCTCGCGTCGTATGCCTCATGCTTGCTAGGTCAGCTGCCCATCACACATGATACTGCTCCATTTGGCGTGGGGTCGCTTTGCTGCACAAGCTGGGCCCAAGGAAAGCTGAGGGCTTTTAATAATCTAGTTGAATAATAATAATAATAATAATAATAATAATAATAATAATAATAAATAGTAATCTGGGAGTACGCGTTCTCATGCCACAGCAACAAGGCCCAAGGCTCCGTGTATTTTTGCAAAGGTTTTAGGCCATACGCGTACATAGGCCATAATATTACCGGTATGCAGGCCAGTGCTATAGTGTGGCTCCGTGTACCCTTGTCAAGGCTGCCACCTTAGTCGCTTACCTGGTTACATGTACCCTTGTCAAGGCTGCCACCTTCGTCGCTTACCTGGTTACATGTACCCTTTGTCAAGGCTGCCGCCTTAGTCGCTTACCTGGTTACATGCTCTACTCCCTGTGCTGAGGATAACTGCCGACTCACAGCACGGATTGATTTCGTTGAAAAGGCCACCATCACCTAGTACAAAGGTGCATTTGCACCTGGCCAGGGACTGGAGACTCTGATTGCCATTATCATACATTTATGACTTTAGTTGCCATTATTATTGTACTACTGTGATAGTGACCCACGTGGCATGCATGCCCGATGGGGTGATCTTGTGTCCTGCAGGGGGGCAGACGCGGGTGTCATGTCGTACGTTGGCAAGGCATTCCGGCACATGCAGTCGTCGGGCGCCTCCGTGAGTGGCCACTCACCACCATAGAGTTGGAGTCCAGTGGTTGCCGTGCTGCTGTGAAATTGGAACCCAGTGTCCGCCAGGCGAAACGCTAGCATTTTACCCAATGACACACTTGGCGGTTGAAGCCTTGGGCACTGTCCCCCCCCAGATTTCAGACCTGAGGCGGCTGGAGATGCTTCCCACCGCGTTTACTTGCCTGCACTCTAGTCTGCAGGCCGTTCAGCTGTGCCACCACTAAGCATTGTGCTTGACAAATGTCTTTGCTCACTCGTAAACAACTCCCATGGTGGTGCCATGGTCAGCTTC